>CM051263.1:9126146-9381146 GCA_027921565.1 Artemia sinica | reverse complement strand
ATCGGTATCAGATAGTTCAGAATGGGTCATTTTTATCTTCAAAAAAGAAAGTAGAGTGTGGGGTCCCACAAGGGTCAATCTTGGGACCTCTACTTTTCGTTATTTTCACTGATCGAGTGAAACACCACCTTTCAGAGGCTGGTGTCATCCTGTTTGCAGATGACACTTTGCTCTTTCTGGCAGCGCCTTCACTTGATGTTTTATATAATAAAATTCATAACGCAGTTTCTGAATTTCTAACTTTTTCTCAGCAAAATATGTTAACCCTAAACTTTTCTAAAACTCTTTTCATGATATTTTCTAGACTTTCGTCTAGTGCTGGAAATGACCATATCACGGTTCAAGAAAATGTGATAAAGAGAGTAGCAACAACGAAGTATTTGGGATTTTTAATTGATGAAAACCTGTCGTGGAAAAACCATTCAAGTGCAGTAGCTGAAAAATTAAGCAGAGGCCTTGGGGTGATGCAAAGAATTAAAAATCTAGTCCCAAAAAAGATCCTGAAAATGATTTATTTTTCTATATTTTACCCATATTTTAGCTACGGATGCTCTATATGGGCAAGTAATTTTGTAACATGTTTCAAAAGAGTACAAAAACTTCAGAATAGAGCTGTAAAATTATTATCTGAATTTGATGATTCTGATGAGGTTCCTGCTCATGAGCATTTTAAAATGAATAAGTTAATGGAAATATCCCAAATTCGAGATTACCAAGTCGCAATTTTCTCGTATATATATTTGAATCAGCTAATCACCCCTGCTTTTGAAAATCTTTTTACTTTTAATAGAGACCGTCATGATCATAATACAAGAAAAGCTGATAACTTAACTCATGAGTTTAGGAGCACCACTCGGGCATCTTTTGTGATTCACCATTATGGTCCCCATGTTTGGAATATATTGCCCGAGTGTGTGAAAAATGCGCCTAGTCTTCCGGCTTTCAAGTCACGGGCAAAGAAGTTTCTTTTATCTCGTGAGTGAATTTGGTGTTAAGCCCACTCCAGGTTGTCATTCTATTTAAGGTATTTCCCCGATTTACTTTTCTCTTTTTTTTTCTTGCTTTTTTTTCTATCTACTTCTCGTCTTTTCCTCTTTTTTCCTTTATTCCTTCATCAGATAAGTTTCTTGTGTGTTAAGTAGCAAGGTATGAATGTTGTTTTAATTAGATGAGAGTGATAACCTCACTTCCCCTTTCAAGCTTATTGCCTTTCTTGGCAGGCGAAAGGCGAATAGTGTTTGTTTTCTTTTTTAATAAATGTATATCTCATATCTCATCTCAGTAGTAGTAGTAGTAGTAGTAGTAGTAGTAGTAGTAGTAGTAGTAGTAGAAGTAGTAATAGTAGAAATAGTGGTAGTAGTAATAGCAGCAGAAAAAGTAGTAGTAGCATGGACGTAGTGCCTTTCGGTTAGTAAAACTTCCATCCAAACATTCCCAGAAAGTTTCACCTTAAAACCCTTGGCTTCATTAGTCGTTGTGGTTGCAGTAGTAGTAGCAGTAGCATTAGCAGCAATAGTTGTAGCAACACGTACATAGTGCCATTTGGTATTTTCAACATTACCCTAAATATACCCTGAAAGTTTACACTTAATACCTTAAGCACTTCCTAAGACATTGCTGGTGTGACCTTTTGATAACCTGCAAACACATTTTGTGTTTTGGCTTAGCTCAACATCCCCTCAGCTTTCCTTGTAATTTTCCCCTCAATACCCTTAGTAGCCTTAGTAATGGCAGTAGCCACAAAACAGTAGTAATAGTAGTATAAGTAGTAGTGGTAGTATTAGTAGTAGCAGTACTAGCAGTAGTAGTGGCAGCAGTAGTAACAGTAGAAGCAGAAGTAATAATATGAGTAGAAGTAGTAGTGGTAGTATGTACTTAGTACCGTTTTGTTAGTTCAACACCCTCCACAATATTCCCTATAAGTTACAGCTTAATACTCTAAGCCGTTCGTAAGATTTCGTTAATAAAACTTTACGACAAATTACGTGAGCACAGTCTGTTTTGACATAAGTCCCCTCTCGTATTCTCTGAGAGTTGTACCTTAATACCCCTAGCCTTCATGCACTTAAACCTTAAACTGTTTATTTTTTATTTCACAAATTTAGAGCTTTCTTTTTATAGGCTCTCCCTTTGTCAACAAGAAATATATTACATTTTATATTTTTTAGTCACTAGAGTAAATTTACACTTGTGTTTTTTTTTGGTTTATTCCCTCTTAATCCTGTGAGTCTTGATTATTGTTGACATTTTTTCCCACATTTCTTGGAACGTCTTTGAAATTTCGAATTTTTTTTTCCTGACTAGCCCTATTATATTGTTACTTTTTTTTTCACTTTTCTGGTGTTTATCTAGACAGTGCATATTTGGCATATCTGTATTTGTCATAGACATTTCTAGAAATAAATCCTATCTTCGCTTAAACAAGTTTATAGAAATATAAAAATTACATATAAGCTCTGCACATCTCTGTGCAGGGCTATATAAAAGTTCCTGCGTTGAATTATTATTTCAAGTTTTTGATATGAATAGAATGGTAAACTCTAGAATAAAAGGCTGTTAAAAGATGTATAAGTGTGCCTGTTAGTCCGGAGCTGGAAGCTCCAACTAGTTACGAAGAATTTTGGGTTTGACTACCACACCAGCGTATTTTTTCAAGCAATCATATTAACTTAGGAAAATAAAGACGATAAAAGTTTTCTAGGCCAATATGCAATTGTCATTCAGTTTACTATCACTTTGAAGCAGAGGTTTGGAATTTGTGGAAAGATGTATTTTGGTCTTAATTACAAACACTACTTAAGTTGCATTTACTTTTCAGGGATCCGGCTGATTTCCCATAGAAAATCCCCCTCCCACGTCGGACAATTAAACACAAAAATCCCCTCCTCTGTGTGGACAATTCCCCCTCCCCCGTAGACAATAAACCCACAAAATATACACCCTGCATGTAAAACTGAGCAGCAAAAGGGAAAGTAAGACAATTAAAAGAATGAAGAAAAGAAGAGATTAGGGAATATTCTATGTATATTTAAAAAAAAACATAGAATATATGGTGTAGAATACCCTATATAGAATATCTATTTTTAATATTTTTGTTTCTTTTAATTCTTTTTTCGTTTTTGGGGGGTTTAGTTATCATAGCAAGGTAAGATAAATGTTAAGGAAAGAATGTGCTTTCTCATTTGAAATAAGGAGCTGTGTACTTTTTTAATCTGCTGGGTTCTGATTTAGAGCTTGAATCTAGGTTATTTAAATTAAATTTAAGAAAACGACCTTCAAACGTAATTCAGACTGTAAAACCTTGTGATATATGCTTAGTGGACGTGTTTTCGATCGCAAGAGTTGAACTGGTATTATGTACTATAGATGTCGGTAATTGCTCGCAGGCATACTTCTTAGTCCCAGCGTGCATCTCTGAGCACTTCTATCATGAAGCAGCCCTTCTACAGTTGCCACCAATTCCATACTTTCAAGTTATATTCTTTACCCTTTATCTTACCCTGCTATGACAACTCACCCTCCCCCATTAATACTTTTATAGGTGATTTACATTTGTCAAATATTTCTAAACTAGAGACCCTTTAACGAAGAAGAAATAATTTGTGCCTCCGTTCTGGTAAGTTGGCACTTCTGAACCCCCTGTACTGCGAACCTTTTCCCCGAATACCATGTAGCTGATAGAAATCGTTCTCCACGAACTGTGTTCCAGTCTATCCCCACCTTATCTCCCATTCTTTGTACTACCTTGCGGTATAAGAAATCTTTTATCCCTTTTCTTACTGATATAATAAATAGTTGTTAATTTGTACATAAATCTTATCTTATCTCTAACAGATAAAAGAAACAGCTCGTTTTTTTTGTTCCCTATCCCCTTTTTATGTTGTTTTTTAAATATTTTTAATGTGTAAATTATTTAATTTTTTTTACTTTTAGAAATTTGTATCTTTTTAACCAGTTGCCATTTTGCAGTTTTTAATATAACTGATAAAGGAATGATATATCATTCCGATATTTTATTTTATTTTATTTATTTCTTGTTATTTTTTTTTGTATTGTTTGCCAATTTTTTAGTTGTTGCGCATTTGTTATGATTTTCTTGTTTATTTGTTTTTTCATGGACTTCGAAATTTGAATTCAGCCCTTCGGGGCTTGTGAGAGTAATTTCTCGAAATAAATATCTATCCATCTATCTACTAAAAATATAGTTCAAAGAAATAAAAATATAAAAATAAATAGTATAGGATATTCTAAAGCATTTATTCTGTCTACACTTTATTCTATTGGCTGCTAACTTTTATAGGCAAGGGGGATTTTCCCAAGGGAAAATATCTGCGCAGATGTGAATTTCCTGGCGGGAGTCATCCAAGGGGGGGAATTCCCCGGTAAGAGTTTCCACGAGGGAAATTATCCATGGAAGCAATTTTCCGGGGAGAATTCTCCATGAGGGGGAGGTTTCTGGGGGAGGGGGCAATCAGCCTTGAACCAGTTTGACAAAGAAAAGCTTTCAAAAGACACCTCCATCCCTCTTTAAGTTGAAACTAAACAGATCCAAAGAGACTGGAATGTAGCCTTTGATTTAGAATTCAATAAATATGCGACATATTTCCTGGAGTTATTTCCATAACTCCAAAAGCAATAAAAAGTAAATTATGCTCTAACCTGTTGAAACTTCCACTTCGGTAGTGCTGATAACTTCAGAAGTTGTGATTGTATAGTTTGTGCTTTTTGTAGGTGTCGAAGCCTCAGTTGTTGTTTCTTTTTCTGGGGTAGTGGTTTTTATAGCATCCGTTGAGCTCATTATATCCGAACTGTAATCGGTATCCAGTGTAGAATCGGACGAAGAATCGGTATCTAGAAAAGAATCAGTTATGTTATCAGTACGTGGCTCGTTAGTGCCCGTAGTTTCAGAGGCAGCACTCATTGCTAGTCCTAGTACTTGAAGGCACAGACGCCGTTGATACTATGGTGTAGAACTGTATAAGCAATCCCAATCACAAAATGTGACAACGAGGGAGCGCCAAAATTCAAGCAGCTATTGGTCCTTTTTTAGGAGGTAGTGTACTTTTGTGGCCTGAGCCTTGACTCACGTTTGCAAGTCCGTCCTTAAAAATGCTAATACTTCTGGACAAATCTAAAGATCTTTCCCTTTTATTGTAGACCACTCCATATAAAATAAAAAAAAAAAAGCTTGAAATAATAATTAAGTAAAGAATATTTCTTATTTGGTAAACAAAAGAAATGTCAAGTATCTAAATATATATCCTGATCCCTCCCAATTTGTATGAACTACGAGGAACTCTAGTAGGAATTCAAGGGAACCTACTGGGGACCCATATTTGTTTCTTGTTAGGGTAAACAAGTCTGGCGTCCATTTCTCAGATTAACTTAAAAAACTTTTTCCACACAACAAGTTTTTCTGAAGAAAAGTAAAGAGCTAATGAGTTGCATTAAACCAAAAATGAGCAGAAATAAAGTCAAATAATCTTCCAAGGAAACCGCAAATCACCATCAACAGTGGCGTCATTTAGGAGGGATGACTGGGGATGTAGCACTGTTTTGAGAAGGGGGCCCAAATCAGTTGTCACAATTCCTATTATTTTAATTTGAAGTGTGAAAAAAAATGTGCAAAAAAAGGTCCTAAATTAAAATAAATCTGTTTTTGATACAGCTGTATTTCACAACAATCTATTGCAAGCTTCATTCCGGAACATATTTATTTATTATTCCTATTTCATACATCACGACCCATTTTTATTGCCTTGTTGTTGCAGCCACGGTGATTGACTTTCATTACAATTAGTTAAAAAAAAACTGTCCAAAGAAGAAGTTATAAAGAAAAGTAAAGGCCATTTTAAACTTAAGATCAGCAGATACAAATACCTGTTAAAATTCAAACTGAAAGTGACCAAAAATTACTATTAAAGAATAAATGAAACCCAAAACGAACAGAAATTAAATAAACAATCATAGCAAAAAACATACAAGTAATAATATAAATGAATAAACAAATCTTAAAGCTAGTAAAGCTTAAATTGAATATACAAATCCAAAACGAAAAAAAAATATTTTGCTATTGAAGTATAAATGAAACCCAAAACGAGCAGAAATTAAATAAACAATTAAGACAAACAAACACACAATAGATACTAATATAAATGCATAAATAAATCTTAAAACGTGTGAAACTTAAACTGAATATGCAAATCAAGCTTGAAAAGCACAAAAATCACTGTAAACAAGAGGTTGGGTATTGCCTCCTTCTCTCACTGTAAAAGTCTAAACCTACTGCGTAATTGGCGCTTTACTGAAGCGCCAATGACGCTTGGTGCTAAAAATATGGTTCTTATAGAGGGGATGCATGTATAAACTTGAGAGAGGCATAAGAACCATTTATGTTCCCAGGACATAACTTAAAACGCCTCTCCCCAAGCCCTGGAAGGCTCTGTTGACACAGGAAATTTGGTTATCTGACCCTTGAACTATTTTTAACAAAATAGCTATCTCAAAATTTTTATCTGATACATTTGGGGGGAATGGGCATTGGGGGGGGGGGGAGGTTAGCTGCCCTCTGATCACTTTTGACTCTTAAAAAGTAAACTAAAACTTTAAATTTCCAATCAAATGAACTCTCTTTGAGGTTTATACGAGCTTCCCTTCCATAAGAACCATATAAGCCCCCAGGGCATAAATTACAACAAATGCCCCCGTGCCTTGGGGGCTGTGTTGAAACCAAAATTTTTGTTATCATACTTGAACTATTGTTTAAGAAATGTCGATCTCAAAATTTTTATCCGATGCATTTGGAAAAAACGGCAGGGAGGAGGCTATCTGCCCTTCGATCACTTTTGACTCTTAAAAAGTGAAATAGAACTTTGAATTTCCAATCGAATGAGCCCTCTCTAAAGTTTATACGAGCATACCTTTCATAAGAACCTTATATGCCCCAAGGGAATTAGAACGCCTTCCCCAGGGCCCTGGGCAAATGTGTCGTCATCGGAGTTTTGTCATCTGACCTTTGAAATATTTTTAACAAAATGTATACCTCAAAATTTTTATTTGATGCATTTAAGGAAGAGAGCGTGTAGGGGGGTATCTGCCCTCCGATCTCTTTTGACTCTGAAAAAGTGAACTAGGACTTTTAATTTCCAATCAAACGATCCCTCTCTAAAGTTTATACAAGCATCCCTTCTATGAGAACCATATTTGCCCCCCAGGGCATAACTTCAAATGCCTTCCCCCGGACCCTGGGGGGTTTTGTCGACTCCGGAGTTTTTGTTTTATGATCTATGAACTATTTTTAACATAATGGCCACCTCAAAAATTTTTATCGGATATAATTAGGGATAAAAGGGCGGGGGGGGGGTGGTTGCCCTCTTATCACTTTTGACTCTTAAAAAGTGAACTACAACTATCAATTTCCAATTAAATGAGCCTTCTTTGATTTTTTTTACGAGCATTCCTTCCATAAGAGCCATTTATGCTCCTAAGGCATAAATTACAACGACTGCCCCTGGGCCAAGGGGGCTGTGTCGACACCTGAGTTTTTGTTATCAGACTTGAACTATATTTAAAAAAATGTCTATCTAAAAAATTCTATTTGATGTATTCGGGGATAAAAGAGCACAGGGGAGAAGGGGGCTATCTACCCTCCAATCGGTAGTATCCCATCTACTGATTCCATGACACCCATACGGACTACTCCTTTCTTCCAATGGTTCAACGTTGCAAGAAGAAGATTTAAAAGCGCATCCCTCTTTTGGCAACCAGGTGCCGCAATTTTGTTTCTAGGCAAGAGTCCTGGGTGTTTCAATTACTTAGAATGTGGTCGGGATAATACACAAGCTCAAATAATAGGGAATTCTAAATTGGGTCCCTCGCATCTGTGTAGCGTGGTCAGTAGTCTCTAGAAGATCCCTCTGTCGTCACAATACACACCCCTGGCAATATTCCTATGAGAGCCCTCTGATGTCACCCCACACACCCCTGTGTATTTCTACCGGAGCCCTGTTACGTCACGCGAAACACCCCTGTGTATTTCTACTGGAGCCCTTTTACGTCATGCGACACACCCATGTGTATTTTTACTGGAGCCCTGTTACGTCACACGTCACACCCTAGGTGTTTTTCAGTGACAGCCCTCTGACGTCAAGGCATCTTTGTTTCTAGTGGTCAGCTGACATGATTCCGAGCGCAGCCCTGTTTCTAGGTGAAATTTCCAGGTGTTTCTCCCTATATATGTCCAGACGGCTTTCCTAGAATCTAGGTGTTTTCCCCTATTGTTTTTCTATTAAAAACCTTAGACGACCAATATAAGACATGTCCAATATTTCCCCTTAGCAACCACCCTTTTTTAGCACGTTAGATACGTGGAGCTACCAACCCCTCAAGCCGTTACACCTGCATAACTGGCTAAGACACACCCCTCTGGACTCCAATGACGTCACTCGACTTACCCCGTTTCAAACGCTCAAATTTGATATGCTTGACGCAATTTTACGTAACCCGGCGCCAGGAAGCCATGGGGAATCAACGCTTATAACATAACGACAACACACACCTTACGTAATGATTGCCCATCACTGTCACGTAGTACCTTTTTTTTACCAACAACCATTTTTTATACAACCATTTATCAAAAACCAACAACCAACAATTTTTTACCAACAACCATTTATCATAACCAACAAACATAACCAAAACCGACATAACAAACAAACATAACCAAAAACATAAACAACAAACATAACAAACAATCATAACCAACAAACATGACCAGCAAACATAGCAATCAACCAACAATCATGTTCAGCAAACATAAACAACAAAAATAACCAAAAACCAGCATAACCAACAAACAAAACCAACAAACATAAACAACAAACATAACCAACAATCATAACCAACAATCATAACCAGAAACCAACATAACCAGCAAACATAACCACCAAAAATAACCAACAAACATAACCAACAACCAACAAACATAACCAACATCCAACAACAACAACCAACAAACATAAGAAAAACCAACAACCAACAAGCATATGTTAATTTCTCTATGCTAATCTGGTATTGGGCTACTTGAACCAATGGAGGGGGTGCTAATTTTGTCCCAATTTTTTAAGTACGTCTACTGAATCACGGAGGCCGTTTAATCAGAATAGGAAGCTTTTTTAAAAGTGCTAACAGCTTTAGCGTAAAAAGCAAGGTATTTAGGAGGGGGCAATCCTTCATATACGAAATAAATCTGCCAAAATTAATATGTAAATTGTGTTTTAATTTTTCATGCACGGTGAGCCAAATTTGAACCTGCATTAGTTGAAAAACGTTTAGAAATTAAATGAAAAAGACAAGTTTTTTCAGCAGAAAGTAAGGAGCGACATTAAAACTTAAAACAAACAGAAATTATTCCGTATGTGCAAGAGGATGTCCCCTCTAAACAATTCGCTCTTTACGCTAAGGTTTTTATTGTTTTAAAAAGTAGAGTTATGACAAAGAGTCAAAGTTAAGTGTAAAGAGTGAGGCGTTGAAGAGGGGGCATCCCCTTTCATATATGCATTTGTTTCTGTCCGTTTTAAGTTTTAATGTTGCTTTTTATTTTCAGGTAAAAAGAATGTTTTTTCTTTTAGTTAACAATTATAGTAAAGTCACATGCTTGTTTATAACTTATGTACATGTATACTCTGTTCTCAGTTGTATTCGCTAAACGAGATGCCTTTCTAGCCAGCTCGTATAATTACACATGTTTCTTTATCTATGAAAATTCTTTGTCTTGAACTATTATTTCAAGTTTTTTATATGTATAGAATGGTAAAATCTAGAAGAAAGTGCTACTAACAGATTGTTAAGCGTATCTGTTTCTTCAGCTAGAAGCTCAAACTAGTTACCAGGAAAATAAGGCACGACTCCCACGCCAGCATATTTTTTTTCAAACAATCATATTAACTTGTAAATTGAATTTTTTAATTAATTAAAAAAAAAAATTTTTAGGCTCATATGTATTTGCCGTTCAGGTTCCCATCACTCTCAAGTAGAGGTCTCGAAATCATGAAAAGATATATTTTCGTCTTAATTATACTCACAACTTAAGTTGCGTGTACTTAGGAGGTGTCCGGCTGATTTCCCATTGAAAGTCCCCCCCCAGAGTGGAAAATTTAACTCAAAAAATTCCTTCAACGTGTATACACTTTCTCCTACACCGAGCGCAGACAATAAACCCAAAAAAGATACCCCCTAGATGTAAAAGTGACCAGCCAAAGAAAAAGTAAAATAATTAAAAAGAATGAAGAAAAGAAAAGATTCGTGAATATTCTACCTATATTTCAAAAATACAGATAGAATATGGTGCTGAACCCCCTACTGTTTTTATTTTTTATATTTTCGTTTATTTTTATTCTTTTTTTTTGGGGGGGGGGGGGGGGCTTAGTTGTCAAGCTAAGATAAAAGTTAAGGAAAAAAGTAAGATAATTAAAAAGAATGAAGAAAAGAGATTCGTGAATATTCTACCTATATTTCAAAATACAGGTAAAACATGGTAGAATATGGTGCTGAACCCCCTACTGTTTTTATTTTTTATATTTTAGTTTCTTTTTATTCTTTTCTTTTTTTTGGGGGGGGGGCTTAGTTGTCAAGCTAAGATAAAAGTTAAGGAAAAAATGTGCTTGTTTATTTGAAATAAAGAGCTGTGTCCATTTTAAATTTGCTTGGTTCTGATTTGAAGCTTGACTCCAGTTTGTTTAAATTACTGTTGTCATTAATAGATAATTTCTTAAACCCCATTGGCCTGACATAACATAAGAAAGAAAAACAACCGTCATTAATCAGACACGTCAACAATCCCTTAAGTCTCAAAGAGTGTCTGCAAGGAATGCAATTATTAAAATCAGGAATCAGGTGACATAGCTCTCCAAGTCATTCAATTGCTGGTTCGTTTTGTTTTGAGTGAATGAATGTTATTTTTATTTCTCAGTTATTCGCTAGTATCCGTCGATGGTGGTCCAAATTTTTGGATTTTTTTTTTGCAAATCATGGATATTGGTGAACGACTCACTTTTATGGTTGTTAGGTATTTGGTTTTAATTCTTATAACTTTGGGCTTTTATTGAATTTTATTCATCTTTTAATATTTTGGTTTATCCACATTCACATTGACTTTCCGCGTTTTATTTTCTTGTTTTTTTCTTCGGCACTCTCATTGAATATATGTTTTCGTTTCGCGCTGAAGAAGAGAGGCGTTTGTCCCCTCGAAATATTCGCTTTGTTCTGTTTTGTTAGTATTTTCATTTGGCCTTTAAAAAACCAGATTTTTGCTCGTTCTTCTTTCTTGTTGTTGCCATTAATTTCATACTTTCAAACTATTCTCTTTAAACCTTATATATTTCTGCTATCATTACTTACCCCTCCCCTATAAACACTAAAAAAATAATTCATAGAAATAAAATATAAAACTAAATATTATAGGATATTCTAAACCATATATTCTGTCAATATTTGTAATATTGGTAGACAATTCTATGATCCCTTCTTTTTTCATTCTTTTTATTTATCATATTTGTTATTTTATTATTATTTATCATTTTACAGGTGTTTCACCCTATACATGTCTAGACGGCTATCCTAGAATTCAGGTGTTTTTCCCCTATTGTTTTTCTATTAAAAACCTTAGATGACCAAACTGAAACATGTCCAATATTTCCCCTTAGCAACCACCATTTTTTAGCACGTTTAATACGTGGATCTACCAACCCCTCAAGCCGTTACACTCGTACAACTGGCGAAGACACACCTCTCTGGACTCCAATGACGTCACACAACTTGCCCCGTTTCAAACGCTCAAGTCTAATATGCTTGACACATTTTTACGTAACCCGGCGTCAGGAAGCCATGGGGACTCCCCGCTTATAACATAACGACAGCAGACACCTTACGTAATGATTGCCCATCACTGTCACGTAGTACCTTTTTTACCAACCACCATTTATCATACAACTATTTATCAAAAACCAACAACTAACAATTTTTTACCAACAACCATTTATCATAACCAACAAACATAACCAAAGACCAACAAACATAGCCAGCAACCAACAAACATAACCATCAACCAACAATCATATCCCGCAAACATAACCAACAAACATAACCAAAAACCAACATAACAAACAAACATAACCAACAAACATAAACAACAAACATAACAAACAATCATAATCAGCAAACATAACCAGCAACCAACAAACATAATAATCAAACAACAATCATAACCAGAAACCAACATAACCAAAAAACATAACCAACAACCAACAACAACAACCAACAAACATAACCAACAAACATAAGCAAAACCAACAACCAACAAACATATGTTAATTTCTCTATGTTAATCTGGTATTGGGCTGCTTGAACCAATGGAGGGGGTGCTACTTTTGTCCCAATTTTTTAAGTACGTCTACTGAAACACGAAGGCCGTTTAATCAGAAAAGAGCTTTTTTTTAAAGTGCTAACAGCTTTAGCGTAAAGAGCAAGGTATTTAGGAGGGGGCAATTTTTATATACGGAATAAATTTGCCAAAATTAATGTGTAAATTTTGTTTTAATTTTTCATGCATGGTGAGCCAAATTCGAACCTGCATTAGTTGAAAAATGTTTAGAAATTAAATAAAAAAGACAATTTTTTCAACAGAAAGTAAAGAGCGACATGAAAACTTAAAACAAACAGAAATTATTCCGTATATGAAAGAGGATGGCCCCTCTAAACATTTCGTTCTTTACTCTAAGGTTTTTATTGTTTTAAAAAGTAGAGTTGTGACAAAGAGCCGAAGTTAAGCGTAAAGAGTGAGGCGTTGAAGAGGGGGCATCCCCTTTCATATACGCAATTATTTCTGTCGGTTTTGAGCATTAATGTCGCTATTTATTTTCAGGTAAAAAGAATGTTTTTTTTATTTAACAATTATAGTAAAGTCACATGCTTGTTTTTAAGTTATGTACGTATATAATCTATTCTCAGTTATATTCGCCAAACGAGATGCCTTTCTAGCCAGCTCGCATAATTACATATGTTTCTTTATATGTAAAAATTCCTTGTCTTGAATTATTTTTCAAGTTTTTTATATGTATAGAATGGTAAAATCTAGAAGAAAGTGCTATTAGCAGATTGTTAAATGTTTGTGATGAGGAAATATTTTTCTGATGAGGAAATGTTTTTTTGTTTTGTTTTTTTTGTTTTTTACCCAATTTTACGAGCTTTGCTCTCTGTTGGGGGTATATGTTTTTTGTTATGTTGATTTAATCAAATAAACAGTTAAACAGTTAAATAAATAAACAGTTAAGCGTATCTGTTGTTTCAGCTAGAAGCTCGAACTAGTTACCAGGAAAATAAGGCACGACTCCCAAGCCAGCATATTTTTTTTTCAAACAATCATATTAACTTTTAAAATGAATTTCTAACTAATTTTGTAATTAATTTAACGAAAATTTTCTTAGGCTCATATGTATTTTCCGTTCAGGTTACCATCACTCTCAAGTAGAGGTCTGGAAATCATGAGAAGATATATTTTTGTCCTAATTATACTCACAACATAAGTTGCGTGTACTTAGGAGGTGTCCGGCTGATTTTCCATTGAAAATCCCCCCCCCCCAGAGCGGAAAATTTACCTAAAAAACTTCCTCCAACGTGTAGAAAATTTTCCCTACACCATGCGCAGACAATAAACCCAAAAAAGATACATCCTACATGTAAAAGTGAGCAGCCAAAGGAAAAGTAAGATAATTAAAAAGAATGAAGAAAAGAAAAGATTCATGAATATTCTACCTATATTTCAAAATACAGGTAGAATATGGTGCTGAACCCCCTACTGTTACTATTTTTTATATTTTCGTTTCTTTTTATTCTTTTCTTTTTTTTGGATAAGGGGTGCTTAGTTGGTGAGCTAAGATAAAGGTTAAGGAAAAAATGTGCTTGCTTATTTGAAATAAAGAGTTGTGTCCAGTTTAAATTTGCCTGGTTCTAACTTGGAGCTTGACTCCAGTTTGTTTAAATTACAGCTGCCATTAATAGATAATTTCTTAACCCCATTGCCCTGACCTAACATAAGAAAGAAAAACGACCGTCATTAATCAGACATATCAAGGAATGCAATTATTAAAAATCAGGAATCAGATGACATAGCTCTCCAACTCATTCAATTGCTGGTTCGTTTTGTTTTGAGTGAATGAATGTTTTTTTTATTTCTCAGTTATTCGCTAGTATCCGTCGATGGTGGTCCAAATTTTTGGATTTTTTTTGCAAATCATGGATATTGGTGAATGACTCACTTTTATGGTCGTTAGGTATTTGGTTTTAATACTTATAATTTTGGGCTTTTATTGAATTTTATTCATCTTTTAATTTTTTGGTTTTTCCACATTCACATTGACTTTCTGCGTTTCATTTTCTTGGTTTCTTCTTCGGCACTCTCATTGAATATATATTTGCGTTTCGCAACAAGATTTTTGCTCGTTCTTCTTTCTTTTTGTTGCCATTAATTTCATACTTTCAAATTATTCTCTTTAAACCTTATATTTTTCTGCTATCATAGCCTATCCCCTTCCCTATAAACATTAAAAAATAATTCATAGAAATAAAATATAAAACTAAATATTATAGGATATTCTAAACCATATATTCTGTCAATATTTGGAATATTGGTAGAAAATTCTATGATCCCTTCTTTTTTCATTCTTTTTATTTATCATATATATTATTTTATTATTATTCATCATTTTACATGTAAAATGTATTTTTCCGGGGGTAATTATCTGCACGGGTGAAATTGCCAGCGCGAATCATCCACTGTGGTATTCCCCCAGGGGAGTGTCCATGAGGAAAATCGTCAGTGTGAGCTATTTTCTGGGAATATACCCCAAGAGAGGTTTTCTGGTGGGAGGGGCAATCAATCTAACACCGCTTTGGCAAAGAGAAGCTTTCAGAAGACACCTCCCTCCCTCTTCAAGTTGAAACTAAACAGTCCCAAAGAAACTGAAATATAGCCTTTAATTTAGCATTCAATAAATATGTGACATAAATCCAGGCGCATAGATCCAATTGGAGGCAGTACTGCTAGCCAACTATGTACTAGTTCTATTACTTGAAGGCACAGATACTCCCACGCTCCCACTCCCACGCCAGCATATTTTTTTCAAACAATCATATTAACTTGTAAAATGATTTTTTAATTAATTTAATGAATTTTGTAATTAATTTAACAAAAAACAAAATTTATGCTCATATGTATTTGCCATTCTGGCTACCATGACTCTCAAGTAGAGGTCTGAAATTCATTAAAAGGTATACTTTGGTCTTAATTATACTCACTACTTAAGTTGCGTGTACTTAGGAGGTGTCCTGCAGATTTCCCATGGAATACCCCCCCCCCTCACCCGAGCGGAAAACTTACTAAAAAATTTATTCCACCGTGTAGACAATTCCCCCTACACCGTGCGCAGACAATAAACCCACAAAAGATACCCCCTACATGTAAAAGTGAGCAGCCAAAGGAAAAGTAAAATAATCAAAAAGAATGAAGAAAAGAGATTCGTGAATTTTCTACCTATATTTCAAAATACAGGTAGAACATGGTGCTGAACACCCTACTGTTTTTATTTTTTTATATTTTCGTTTCTCTTTATTCTTTTCTTTTTTTTGGGGGGGGGGGGTGCTTAGTTTTCAAGCTAAGATAAAGGTTAAGGAAAAAATTTGCTTGCTTATTTGAAATAAGGAGTTGTGTTCATTTTAAATTTGCTTGGTTCTGACTTGGAACTTGACTCCAGTTTATTTAAATTACAGCTGCCATTAATAGATAATTTCTTAAACCACATTGGCTTGACATAACATAAGAAAGAAAACGACCGTCATTAATCGGACACGTCAACAATCCCTTAAGTCTCAAAGAGCGTTTGCAAGGAATGCAATTATTAAAAATCAGAAATCAGATGACATAGCTCTCCAACTCATTCAATTACTAATTCGTTTTGTATGTTTTTTTTCTTAGTTATTCACCAGTATCCGTCGATAGTGGTCCAAACTTTTGGATTTTTTACTAATCGCGGATATTGGTGAATGACTCACTTTTATGGTTGTTAGGTATTTTTTTTTAATTCTTATAATTTTGGACTCTTATTGAATTTTATTCATCTTTTATTTTTTTTTTTGGTTTTTCAACATTCACATTAACTTTCCGCGTTTTATTTTCTTGGTTTTTTCTTCAGCACTTTCATATACATTTTCGTTTCGCGCTGAAGAAGAGAGGCGTTAGTCCCCTCGAAATATTCGTTTTGTTGTGTTTTGTCATTATTATCATTTGTCCTTTAAAAACCCCATTTTCGCTCGTTTTTATTTCTCTTTGTTGCCATTAATTTCAAACTTCCAAATTATTCTCTTTTAACCTTATATTATTCTGTTATTATATCTTACCCCTCCCCAAAAAACACTAAAAAAATAATTCAAAGAAACAAAATATAAAAATAAATATTGTAGGATTTTCTAAACCATATATTCTGTCAATATTTTGGGATATAGCTAGAAAATTCTATGATCCCTTCTTTTTTCATTCGTTTTATTTATCATATTTATTATATTATTATTTTTATCATTTTACATGCAAGAGGAATATTCCCGGGGATAATTATCTGTATGGGTGAATTTGAAAGCACGAATCATCCACTGTGGTAATCTCCCGGGGGAGTCTCCACGAGGAATTTCGTCAGTGTGAGCTATTTTCTGGGAATATTTCCCATTAAGCTTTTTTAGGGGGGGGGGGGGTAATCAACTTAAAACCACTTTGGCAAAGAGAAGCTTTCAAAAGACACCTCCCTGCCTCTTCAAGTTGAAACTAAACAGGTCCAAAGAAACTGAAATCTAGCCTTTAATTTAGCATTCAATAAATAGCTGACATATATAAGGCGCATAGCTCCAAAAGAAATAAAAAATAAAATATACTTTAAAATTCTAACCTGTTGAAACTTCCTCTTCGGTAGTGCTGGTAACTTCAGAAGTTGTGGTTGCAGAGTTTGTACTTTTTGTAGTAGTCGAAACCTCAGTTGTTGTTTCTTTTTCTGGGGTAGAGGTTTCTGTAGCATCCGTTGGGCTCATTGTATCCGAACTGTAATCAGTATCCAATGTAGAAATGGACGAAGAATCGGTATCTAGAGAAGAATCAGTTTATGTTATCAGTGCTTGGCTCGTTAGTGCCAGTAAATTCAGAGGCAGTACTGGTAGCCAACTATGTGCTAGTGCTAGTACTTGAAGGCACAGATGCCGATGATACTAGGGTGTAGAACTGAAGAGGCAATCGCTATCTCAAAATATGACAACCAAGGGAGCACAAAAATTCTAAAGGCTCTCGGTCTTTTTTTAGACGTATTTTGAGGCAGTGGACTTTTGTGGCCTGAGCCCTGACTCACTTTAGCAAGTCCGTCCTTAAAAATGCTAACATCCCTGGACAAATAGACACATCTGGAGATCTTTCCTTTTTATTGTAGACTTTACCACTCCATAAAAAATAAAATAAGCTTGAAATGATAATCAAATATAGAATATTTGTTATTCAGTAAAGAGAGGAAATGTCAAGTATCAAAATATATATCCTGATCCCTCCCAATTTACATGTGTTACGAGGAACCCAAGTAGGAATTTAAGGGACATACAAAATATAATAAGCTTGAAATAATAATCAAATATAGAATATTTGTTATCCAGTAAAGAGAGGAAATGTCAAGTATCAAAATATATATCCTGATCCCTCCCAATTTACATGTGGTACGAGGAATCCAAGTAGGAATTCAAGGGAACCTACTGAGGACCCAATTTTACTTCTTGCTAGGATAAACAAGTCTGGTGTTCATTTCTCAGATTAATTTAAAAAACTTTTTCCACAAAACAAGTTTTCCGAAGAAAACTAAAAAGCTCAATTAAGCCAAAAATGAGCAGAAATAAAGCCAAATAATATTCCAAGCGTAGAACTAGCGCAAATCATCATCAGTAGATAAATGAAACTCAAAATGAACATAAATTACAATAAATAATCGAGTCAAACTCAAAATATACAAAAATTAACAAGCGTTTGACTGAAAAGCCCCATGCCTTGTCAAAACCAGAAAATAATTTGCTCTTTACTGAAAAAAAAAAAAAAAATAATAACAAATGACCGCGGATTGACAGTTTAATATACATATACTGATATTTATTCCTAACTGTTTTAATAATTTTAATTTATTAATAAAAAAGTCAAAATATTCTAACTATATTTTGTTTTCAGTTAAGTGCAAATTATGTTCTAGTCGTGAGAAGGCAGGGGGGTTGTCAGCCCTACTCAAGCTCAAGTTCAAGTTCCATTTATTTCTGTAAAATAACAATAACAAAAACAATATCCCAAAGGGCTCAATGGCCCGTTATTTAAGAAACGACTTACAATAGATAAATAATGTTAAAACCTGGTATATACACACTAAACAGCGCCTAAATATAAATCTATAAGGACAAGAAATCAACTCATAGACTGTCCCCACGAAATGGCGACCCTCCTATCACCTTAAAATCAAAAACAAATTAAAAAATTTCTACGTCATCATGGATCCAACGCTAACAAAGCAACAACTTAAAATATATAAAAAAATAAAACAACTAAAACTTATTTAATATTTACCCTCAATAAATTTTTTTTTTCATTTGTCTCTTAAAGGAACCAAGTGTTCATGACTACCGGTGCCCGGACGTTAATTTTTTCTCGTTTTGAGTTTGACTCTGTTACTTATTGTAATTTCTGTTCGTTTTGAGTTTCATGTATTTATTGATGGTAATTTGTGGTAATTTTACACTTGGAACGTTATTTAATGTTGTTGTTGTTTGTTTGTAGCACTCCTGGGCAAGCTCCCCATTGTGCACGTCTCCATGATTTCATCAGAGCCTTTAGGGATGAAAGGTATTTCACGTCAAAATTCGGCTGTCCAGCTGCTGTTCTGTCTTGACCGAGGGTCAAATAATTTTAAAAAGCCATCTGACTTTTGTCACTGTAGTTAGGGAGGGGTTTTGAAGAATCTCAAGGCAAAAAAAAAACAATAAGCCAATATCAGGCTGTATTCAACTCTGTCCAATGGTGTCACAAATGGGCCTCCATATTTACAATTCAAACACAACTGGCTGATATGGCAATTTCAACTGATGAGCTTGGCTTGCAATATATACACATACTGATACATATAGCTTACATATCACTAATTTACATGTACAATATTAAAATAATGTGCAATAATATTTATATATACAATTATTAATACAAATTACAGCTCTAAGTGTAGCTTAGTATCTACAATAAAACGGCCTAGTACTTCCACAGATTTTTTCCTAGCCCATGGTGGTGCCTGTGCATGGCCCAGGATACTTCTGAGCGTGAATGCACTAAAATACTTTAGGCACGCTTTTTTTAGTGTTAATCTCTGTGTCTCGTACTTTTTACAATACATTAAAATATGTCTAACATCCTCTTCTACATTGCAGACCTCACATAATGGGGAGTCTACTGACTTCCATTTAAATAATACACTCCTAATTCAATCATGGCCTGTTCTGAGCCTGAATATACTGATAGCCAGGTGTCTGACTGGGTGACATAGATCAGGAGGTGGGGTACCATAATCATACAAATCAAGGATCTGGTTTTGAGACCTTTGACCAAAAAACCTCTTTCTCCTTCTCCTTTAGCAACTTATCATAATAACATAAAAAATCATTCACTGAATACTGACATACTAAATTCTGCCCATACCTAGCACCCCATTTTGCCAGCTTATCTGCCTGCTCATTTCCCCTAATTCCAACATGTGCTGGTACCCATGTTGCTACAATCTCATACTTGGCTGTCATTAGTTTTAGCAGTATCTTTTCTAAAAGCAGCACTGATTTTCTTGCTGGCCTATGGCCATACATCAAATAATTCAGCACTGAAAGTGAGTCACTGCATATCAAATATTTACCTACTGGCAAAGCACTTGCAATAAATTCAAACGCTTTCAATAGTGCATGCAACTCAAGTGAAAATATTGACAACTTCTCTGTTACTTTAAAAGACAGTGCATGACTGAGCCAAGGACCACAACCGCAGCCCCACCCCCAGTGGCAAAGCATGATCCATCAGTGAATACCATTCTATGCCCAGTCTGTGTCCACTGGTCTACCCATTTATGCCACCTAGCTCTTGCCATCTCTGGTGGTTCCTCTGGGCTACCCCTTGAGAATGAGGGTAGTGCTATATTTGACTTTATACCTGTGCTAGAGGCTGAGCCTACCTCATCAATAACATCAGGAGTTGGGATAGGAGCAGCTGTTTCAGAGATGTGTTTCACCAATCGACAGTATGGTGGAATTGATTTTGGTTGGAATCTTTGGTTCTGATCATATGTTTCAATAAGTTCTTTGTAGATAATGTCATTTGGGATCAACATCTTCCGTGTAAAATATTGAGCTTCTAATTTCTTCATTCTAGTTTCTAATGTTGTCAGTCCTAGTTCACAGTATATTGCAGGTAGGGGGGTTGATTTTAGGCATCCGAGAATTTTCCTCAGTATACAATGCAGGGCTGTATCCAGTTTTTTCAGGAGTTGGGCAGGTGCTTCTCGGTATGGGAGGCAGCCATCATCTAGCTTACTTATTACAACTGCTCTCACAAGCTGGGTGGCAAAAGAGAAAGGGGCTCCTCTCTTAGATAAGCAAATAGCATTGACAAAGTTGGCTCTGCTCTTGAGGTTTCTGATTAAATAATTCACGTGGTGAGTCCATGAGAGTGAAGTGTCAAAAGTCACCCCAAGGTAGCAGAACTTTTCAACTGCTGGGACAGTGGTGCCATTGATTGAGAGCCTTGGCGTTGAATGAATCTTTGTCCTTGTGAAGAGGAGCACTGCTGACTTAGCAGGAGAGAATTCCATGTTGTTCCCGCTCTAGAGTAATGCAATCGAAAGCGTGGTTTTCATTGCGTTTACGATATAACTGTTGTTTTTGGGGGTTTGGGGGGGAGGTAGGCCTGCCTAGGTTAAATATCTAATATACGGTATGCTTTACCCACCACCACCATCCTAATGTGCAAATATATAGCCCAAATTTGTTTATAAACTATTATATATTCATCCTATTGTATTTTATTTCATTAGCATTAACCTTGACTTCTTTAGCAGTATATAGAAGTGTCCTCATTATGCACCAGTACCGAAATTTTGGTGAAAAAAAAAATATTATAAGAACTCACATTTGAGATTGATTGATGTGTCCCTTTGAGATAGAATCACTGTTCCAACTTACAGAAAATGTTATCTTTTGATTTACTTAAATTGCGTGAGCAGAAGTAGTAATAGCAGTAGTCCCGAAAGTTTCAACTTAATACCCCTCTGTAAATCTCGATATATTACTGAGGTGTCTTGCTGGTAACCATACACACAGTGTCTTTGATTTAGATTCAAAGCAATATTTGGTTTTAAGGCATAATGAACCAATTGCATAATTGTGGTGGGTTGACATACCCAATATCCCTAGAGACATAGTTGCTCCGTTCTACTATGCCGAACAAAATGGCTGTCTAAAATGTTTGATAGGATGTGTTTGGAAAATGAATGGGCTTGGGAGGGGGGCTGCTTACCTAAAATCTCTTTTTACTCTTAAAAAGGGTACAAGAAATTTTTATTTTAATCAGATTAGCTCATTTAAAAGTTTCAATGATATTTATAGCTATTATAGAGCGATGCTGCCTATGATATTGCTTATATCCCCTTTTGAAAACCTGAATGTATTTAGTTTTTCGTTTAATTTAACAACCCATAAACGTTCCCTAAAAGTTTCACCTTAATTCCCGTTGCGTCATTAGGTACAGTAACTGTTGTGGTAGCATTAATAGTATATACATAGTGCCTTCTGGCTATTTCAATATCTGTCACAACTTATCCTTAAAGGTCTAACTTATTAATGTCAGCTGTTCTTGAGATATTGCTTTGTCACCTTTTTGAAACTCCATGTGCTCATAGTTTGCATAAATTTAATTCAATGTCCGCCTAAATATTCCATAAAAGCTTCCCATTAATGCTCTTAACTTCCTTAGTGGCAATAGTTGTAGTAGCATTAGCAGCAGTATGCACATAGCACCTTTGGTTTCCTAAACATCCCCCCCAACATACGCTGAAAGTTTTATCTTAATACCATCAAGCATTCCTGAAGCATTTCTGATACTATTTCTGGTACTCTGAATCATGCTTATTGTGTCAGGAAACGCGAAGTGCTCCTTTACATAAGGTTACAGATATTCAACGTGTCATTTCCTTCTTGGCAGCAAAATTTTCACGTACATTTGGCTACAGGGCATTGAGAAAAAGTTTTAAAAAGCCTAACTTTTCTAAAACAGACTTGTTCTGGCACAGAGTATGCCACCAGAAATTCTATTCCTGCAAAAGTCATCAGGAGTCTTCTAACCAAACTCAATCATAATTTTTGTCAACTAAAAGGAGGCAAACACTACGTAGAGACAGTAACTTACAGGAAGGGAAATTTGAATACAAGTCATGCTGTCTTTTTTGGGGCTTAAAAGGCAGCACAAAAAAAGAAAATGAATGTAAAGCAGATAAAAACTCCAGAAAGGCAGAATAATATTCAGAAGCAGGTAGAAAAACTGAAAGATTTGGAACCTCAGCTGTGGATGAGGTGTAAAGATGCTCCATTAGTGAGACTTGAGGCTAAGTACCATCAAAAGTGCATGGTGCTCTTCATGAAAAGACAGACTGAAAAAGATGAAAGACTGAAAATGGAGGAGGTCATTGCTGGTGAGCTACTTGACGAACTACACTGCAGGTTTCTTGATGGGAGGATTTATTCGGCCAGTGAGCTGAAACTTCAGTTTGAAGAAGCACTTTCTAAATCAGAACTTTCAATGGGAACACAGGGTTTTAGAACCCTGAAGAAAAAACTTCTTGAAAGTTAGGGAAGACAGACTCATTTACTTGAAATAATGTGTTTCAGTTGACCACTAAAGCAGAGGAGTGTCCAACCTAGTGAAAAGTGCAAGTGAGTCAGTGTTGATAGTGAACTCTGATTCAGAACAATCAACCATATTAGATGATGACTCTGCTGCAGAGTCAGAAGTTGAGAATGATATGATAGCCAATGATTCAAATAATTGCAGATCATCTTCAAGGAAGAGGGGAAGACTTCAAACCTCTTCAGCTACAAATTTGTTCAGCCACGAGGACAGGCGAAGCTTTTTCTACTCCTTGAAGCGTCTCAAATCCAAAATAAAAGATACTACAGCATATCAAAGAACAAGAGAAGATGTGCCAGTGAAATTTGAGCATGCTAAGCCCCCAAATGACCTGTGTACACTCTATGATGTAAGTGAAGAAGAGGATAGAGCTATTCTTAACATGGCTCAGGACCTGTTTTTTCAAATAGGTATTTTTTTTTCTTTCTACTTCAATTTAATTTTTAACCTTGACTCTCTTATTAGCTTAAAAAAAAATCATAAAAAAATTAATGGGGCAATAGTAGTAAACATAAAAGTACCATTTTCGCTACTTTCAGCTTGTTTTTGACAAGCATTATCAGTAATGGTGATTTCAAGTGTGCAATAATTTGATCAACTGCCATTTTCACTATTTTTGGTTTTAAATTTTTTCTCAAGGTTAAAATTTTAGCACAAGGATTGTTCTTACCGCCTGTTGTTGCTGTGAAAGTTCAGACAAAAAATTGAAAGTTTTAGCTTGCAGCATGGTTTATATGAAGGAATTCCAATAGGAGCGCTCATGGCGGCTCATAACAAAGTATTTTAGTCCCTAAAAAGCTAACACCAGTTAGCATTTGCAGCAAGATTAGCCTGCTGTAAATTAAAATAGCAGAGTCCAACACGTACCTATCTGAGGTTTTGTTTGGGCCTTCTTACTTTCCTTACTACAGTATGCCCCTTGGCATTGGCAGAGGTGAAATGAGCAGGATTCATTGAGCAGCTCCTATATCAGATCATTTTAAATGTTAAAGATTTATTGTATCTTTGCCTCTGCTAGTGCTGCAGGGCATACTAGTCAGAAAAGTAAGAAGGTCCGAACTCAGTCTAAGCTAGCAGTTTGCTTGTATTGTATTCAATATAGGCAATTCTACCTTTTTTGCTTTATTATTTTTTGCTGTCCCTCTTTTTCCTATCCCTTGCCTCTCATATCCAGATTTTTCTTTATAAATACTTGTTGGTTGAGTGTAATCTTCTTTTATTTTCAGGGAAAGTTGACAGTCCAAAATACATTGGTCTTGGGTTGCTTTTTCACCATAAAACTAGAAGTAAAACACATATCTATCCTTAACAAGTTTGGGATGACAATAAGTCCAGACACAGTCCATCGCATACTAACTTCAGAAGCAATAAAAGTAGAACAAATGATTGCTGATAATGGAGTCTACATTCCAGATGGGATCATCAAAGACCAATTTGCTCCTTTTGTGATGGATAATCTTGATTTTGAGGTGAGAATCCATTAGAACTGACCTGTTTTTGATGACTAATCGTCTGCAAGTAGGGCTGTATCTAGAGGGAGGTATTACAAGGTTTGAACCCCTGCCCCCCCCCCAAAAAAAAAATATTCGACCTGTCAATTGGTCTAAAACTTCACTAGTCTTACTTAAAGGCCAAGGCCGTTAGGAAAAGTTTATCGAAGGATTTTTTTGGTATTCCCTCCCCCCCTCAAACAAAAATCCTGGATACAACCCTGTCTGTAAGAGTAATTTCAACTGTGCTTTCAGAGGATATTGCTGCATAGTGGTGAATAGGAGAAGATGGAATTTGGCTGGGAAAAATAATTAAAATCGGGCTTTGTCTGAAAATCAATATGGCTTGGCTCTGAGAATACCAACCAATAGATCAAAGCATGTAGTTGCTGCACCCCCCCCCCCCCACAGACAAACGGACACTGAAAAGCACAGAGTAACCATGTAAAACCTATTCTTCTAGTATTTGCACTGGAAGACAATTCAAGCGTTAAGTCAGTCTGAAGCAAGACAGAAAAAAAAATCTATTTCAAATTAAGAGCAACTTAATGACAGGAATGCCTATATTCGATTTACTAGTTTTTTATAGTTCATTCTAGAAATCGTGCTTAATTCATGTTGCAGAGTATGTCTTTATTGAGATGTTCGTCATTCTGATGATGATAATTGTTTTTGATTTTATTATTAGTTAATTTTATTATCTATTAATATATTTTCATTTTATGATCTATATCAAATGTTGGACGGTTCTTTGACTGGATAACCTCTTTTTTAGAAGCTATCCAGACTGTGTAAGCACTGCATTTTCATTCTTACTTTATTATATTATCGAAACCTCTTCCGGCTGAGTTTACTCTATCTACTTTTCTTAAAAAATTTAAGTTTGAATATTTTATCTTTAACCTTGACCAGGACTGTTCCTGTTCAGCTGCTAATGTTCATTTGTGGGTTATAAATCATTAAGCATTATAACGATTATAAACGATTTCTCAATACACTAATTGCTGTACTTTATTCAATTTATGGAATAAAAATAATGTTCAGGCGATATTTTTCTTCTTTTTTTTTTTTTTTTTTTTAATCGCTAACTTGCTTACATTTTTGCTCATTTACGTTGAGTTGCAGCTAAAAGGACCAAAATGTAATGGGCTGCAAGTGAAATTCGCTAGATAGTACTATTTAATATTTCAGGTCATTTTTAAGGGTCAAGCACCCCTCGGAGGCACCTATTCCCGGGTATAATCGTAATCAGTGGGTTTGATAAGACGGAATAGAAGTAATAGCTCAAGTTGTTGCAGTAAACGTAGCAGTGAAAACAGTATTAGTAGTAGCGTGCACATATTGCCTTTTGGTTATATGATCTTCCCCTTTAAGCATTCTCTTTAAGTACTAACTTGATACCCACATCAATTCTTGAGATACGCTCTTTTGACAATGTATATGCACTTAGCGTCTTTTGACTTTGCTCAAATTTTCCCTCATTAGTTTAAATCAAGTAGTGCCGTAGTAGTACTGGTAGTAGTAGTAGTAGTGGTGGTAGTTGTGGTAGGAGTGGTAGCATGCAAATATTGCCTTTTCGATCATCCCTTTATCATTTCCTGAAAGTTCCAAATTAATATATTCAGTCATTCCTGAGTTGCACCTTTTTGACAATTCGTACGCACATGATGTGTTTTGATTTGATTTAACACTAACCTCAACATTCGCTGAAGGGCTCACCTGAATGCCCTACGTGTTTTTGAAAAATAAAGTTCATATATGCATACCTTTCTCAATAACAAATACTATACGTAAGAGATGAACGAATTGCAATACTTACAGCCCTACCCTGAGGACCGTGGGGAGGTTAACATCACCAAAGACATAATTACTAGACCTTTCAACAGTGCTGAACGAAATAGCTCTCTTCAGCTTTGGATAGGATCTTTTGATGGGCTTGGAGGGGGGGGGCTTCTGGTTGCTTTTCTTCTCACTTTTTTCTCTTAAAAAGGGTACTCCAACTTATGATTTCGAATCAAATGAGCCCCATCCAATCTGAAGTTTATAAGACCACACGTTCCATAAAAACCTTATATGCCCCGGGGCATAGCTTAAAACCCTTGCCATTGGACTCTGGGGGGGTCGTCATACCCTGAAGACATGATTTATTCTCTTTGGACTATTGTGAACAAAATGACAATTTTACAATTTCGATCTGGTGCGCTCTGGGAAAAGAAGATTTCAGGGAAGGGGTGGATAGTTGCCCTCCATCACTTTTTTCTTTTAAAATTGAACTACAACTATACATTTCCAACCAAATGAGCCTTCTCTAAAGTTCACGCGACGACCCCTTCCATAAGAACCTTATATGCCCCCGGGGCAGACCTCACAACCCTAGCCCCCAGACTCTGGGGGCATTGTCAACCACAAAAGCCTTATTGTTGGATATTTGGACTATTTTTTGAACAAATCACTATCTCAAAATTTCTATGGGACCCACTTGAGGAAAATATGACGTGAGGGGTAGCCCTCCGATCACTTTGACTCTTAAAAAGGAAATATAACTTCCTTTATTTATATAGGATAGTTATATAGGATATGTAAGATATATATATATATATAGATATATATAGGATATATTCCTTTAGTTATATAGGATATATAACTTCTGATTTCAAATCAAATGAGCCACCTTCGAAGTTTATACGACCACCCTTTTTATAAAAACCTCATATGATACCGGGGCATAACCTAAGACCCTTGCCTTGAGGGATGGGGGGGGGTTGTCATCCTCAAAGACACAAATTTTCAACCTTTCGACTACGCTGAAGAAAATCGCTATCTCAAAATTTTGATTACATGTGTTTTGGGAAATGATGGGCGTGGGGGGAGGGGGAGCTGGTTACCGTCGAATCACTTTTGACAATTAAAAGGGCACTGGAACTTCGGCACTGGAAATATTCTGTCAATATTTGGAATATTCTGTCAATATTTGGAATATTGGTAGAAAATTCTATGATCCCTTCTTTTTTCATTCTTTTTATTTATCACATATATTATTTTATTATTATTCATCATTTTACATGTAAAATGTATTTTTCCGGGGGTAATTATCTGCACGGGTGAATTTGCCAGCGCGAATCATCCACTGTGGTATTCCCCCAGGGGAGTGTCCATGAGGAAAATCGTCAGTGTGAGCTATTTTCTGGGAATATACCCCAAGAGAGGTTTTCTGGTGGGAGGGGCAATCAATCTAACACCGCTTTGGCAAAGAGAAGCTTTCAGAAGACACCTCCCTCCCTCTTCAAGTTTTTTCATTTGTCTCTTAAAGGAACCAAGTGTTCATGACTACCGGTACCGGGACGTTAATTTTTTCTCGTTTTGAGTTTGACTCTGTTACTTATTGTAATTTCTGTTCGTTTTGAGTTTCATGTATTTATTGATGGTAATTTGTGGTAATTTTACACTTGGAACGTTATTTAATGTTGTTGTTGTTTGTTTGTAGCACTCCTGGGCAAGCTCCCCATTGTGCACGTCTCCATGATTTCATCAGAGCCTTTAGGGATGAAAGGTATTTCACGTCAAAATTCGGCTGTCCAGCTGCTGTTCTGTCATGACCGAGGGTCAAATAATTTTAAAAAGCCATCTGGCTTTTGTCACTGTAGTTAGGGAGGGGTTTTGAAGAATCTCAAGGCAAAAAAAACAATAAGCCAATATCAGGCTGTATTCAACTCTGTCCAATGGTGTCACAAATGGGCCTCCATATTTACAATTCAAACACAACTGGCTGATATGGCAATTTAAACTGATGAGCTTGGCTTGCAATATATACACATACTGATACATATAGCTTACATATCACTAATTTACATGTACAATATTAAAATAATGTGTGTTCTTCTTTCTTTTTGTTGCCATTAATTTCATACTTTCAAATTATTCTCTTTAAACCTTATATTTTTCTGCTATCATAGCCTATCCCCTTCCCTATAAACATTAAAAAAATAATTCATAGAAATAAAATATAAAACTAAATATTATAGGATATTCTAAACCATATATTCTGTCAATATTTGGAATATTGGTAGAAAATTCTATGATCCCTTCTTTTTTCATTCTTTTTATTTATCACATATATTATTTTATTATTATTCATCATTTTACATGTAAAATGTATTTTTCCGGGGGTAATTATCTGCACGGGTGAATTTGCCAGCGCGAATCATCCACTGTGGTATTCCCCCAGGGGAGTGTCCATGAGGAAAATCGTCAGTGTGAGCTATTTTCTGGGAATATACCCCAAGAGAGGTTTTCTGGTGGGAGGGGCAATCAATCTAACACCGCTTTGGCAAAGAGAAGCTTTCAGAAGACACCTCCCTCCCTCTTCAAGTTGAAACTAAACAGTCCCAAAGAAACTGAAATATAGCCTTTAATTTAGCATTCAATAAATATGTGACATAAATCCAGGCGCATAGATCCAATTGGAGGCAGTACTGCTAGCCAACTATGTACTAGTTCTATTACTTGAAGGCACAGATACTCCCACGCTCCCACTCCCACGCCAGCATATTTTTTTCAAACAATCATATTAACTTGTAAAATGATTTTTTAATTAATTTAATGAATTTTGTAATTAATTTAACAAAAAACAAAATTTATGCTCATATGTATTTGCCATTCTGGCTACCATGACTCTCAAGTAGAGGTCTGAAATTCATTAAAAGGTATACTTTGGTCTTAATTATACTCACTACTTAAGTTGCGTGTACTTAGGAGGTGTCCTGCAGATTTCCCATGGAATACCCCCCCCCTCACCCGAGCGGAAAACTTACTAAAAAATTTATTCCACCGTGTAGACAATTCCCCCTACACCGTGCGCAGACAATAAACCCACAAAAGATACCCCCTACATGTAAAAGTGAGCAGCCAAAGGAAAAGTAAAATAATCAAAAAGAATGAAGAAAAGAGATTCGTGAATTTTCTACCTATATTTCAAAATACAGGTAGAACATGGTGCTGAACACCCTACTGTTTTTTTTTTTTATATTTTCGTTTCTCTTTATTCTTTTCTTTTTTTTTTGGGGGGGGGGGGTGCTTAGTTTTCAAGCTAAGATAAAGGTTAAGGAAAAAATTTGCTTGCTTATTTGAAATAAGGAGTTGTGTTCATTTTAAATTTGCTTGGTTCTGACTTGGAACTTGACTCCAGTTTATTTAAATTACAGCTGCCATTAATAGATAATTTCTTAAACCACATTGGCTTGACATAACATAAGAAAGAAAACGACCGTCATTAATCGGACACGTCAACAATCCCTTAAGTCTCAAAGAGCGTTTGCAAGGAATGCAATTATTAAAAATCAGAAATCAGATGACATAGCTCTCCAACTCATTCAATTACTAATTCGTTTTGTATGTTTTTTTTTCTTAGTTATTCACCAGTATCCGTCGATAGTGGTCCAAACTTTTGGATTTTTTACTAATCGCGGATATTGGTGAATGACTCACTTTTATGGTTGTTAGGTATTTTTTTTTAATTCTTATAATTTTGGACTCTTATTGAATTTTATTCATCTTTTATTTTTTTTGGTTTTTCAACATTCACATTAACTTTCCGCGTTTTATTTTCTTGGTTTTTTCTTCAGCACTTCCATATACATTTTCGTTTCGCGCTGAAGAAGAGGGGCGTTAGTCCCCTCGAAATATTCGTTTTGTTGTGTTTTGTCATTATTATCATTTGTCCTTTAAAAACCCCATTTTCGCTCGTTTTTATTTCTCTTTGTTGCCATTAATTTCAAACTTCCAAATTATTCTCTTTTAACCTTATATTATTCTGTTATTATATCTTACCCCTCCCCAAAAAACACTAAAAAAATAATTCAAAGAAATAAAATATAAAAATAAATATTGTAGGATTTTCTAAACCATATATTCTGTCAATATTTTGGGATATAGCTAGAAAATTCTATGATCCCTTCTTTTTTCATTCGTTTTATTTATCATATTTATTATATTATTATTTTTATCATTTTACATGCAAGAGGAATATTCCCGGGGATAATTATCTGTATGGGTGAATTTGAAAGCACGAATCATCCACTGTGGTAATCTCCCGGGGGAGTCTCCACGAGGAATTTCGTCAGTGTGAGCTATTTTCTGGGAATATTTCCCATTAAGCTTTTTTAGGGGGGGGGTAATCAACTTAAAACCACTTTGGCAAAGAGAAGCTTTCAAAAGACACCTCCCTGCCTCTTCAAGTTGAAACTAAACAGGTCCAAAGAAACTGAAATCTAGCCTTTAATTTAGCATTCAATAAATAGCTGACATATATAAGGCGCATAGCTCCAAAAGAAATAAAAAATAAAATATACTTTAAAATTCTAACCTGTTGAAACTTCCTCTTCGGTAGTGCTGGTAACTTCAGAAGTTGTGGTTGCAGAGTTTGTACTTTTTGTAGTAGTCGAAACCTCAGTTGTTGTTTCTTTTTCTGGGGTAGAGGTTTCTGTAGCATCCGTTGGGCTCATTGTATCCGAACTGTAATCAGTATCCAATGTAGAAATGGACGAAGAATCGGTATCTAGAGAAGAATCAGTTTATGTTATCAGTGCTTGGCTCGTTAGTGCCAGTAAATTCAGAGGCAGTACTGGTAGCCAACTATGTGCTAGTGCTAGTACTTGAAGGCACAGATGCCGATGATACTAGGGTGTAGAACTGAAGAGGCAATCGCTATCTCAAAATATGACAACCAAGGGAGCACAAAAATTCTAAAGGCTCTCGGTCTTTTTTAGACGTATTTTGAGGCAGTGGACTTTTGTGGCCTGAGCCCTGACTCACTTTAGCAAGTCCGTCCTTAAAAATGCTAACATCCCTGGACAAATAGACACATCTGGAGATCTTTCCTTTTTATTGTAGACTTTACCACTCCATAAAAAATAAAATAAGCTTGAAATGATAATCAAATATAGAATATTTGTTATTCGGTAAAGAGAGGAAATGTCAAGTATCAAAATATATATCCTGATCCCTCCCAATTTACATGTGTTACGAGGAACCCAAGTAGGAATTTAAGGGACATACAAAATATAATAAGCTTGAAATAATAATCAAATATAGAATATTTGTTATCCAGTAAAGAGAGGAAATGTCAAGTATCAAAATATATATCCTGATCCCTCCCAATTTACATGTGGTACGAGGAATCCAAGTAGGAATTCAAGGGAACCTACTGAGGACCCAATTTTACTTCTTGCTAGGATAAACAAGTCTGGTGTTCATTTCTCAGATTAATTTAAAAAACTTTTTCCACAAAACAAGTTTTCCGAAGAAAACTAAAAAGCTCAATTAAGCCAAAAATGAGCAGAAATAAAGCCAAATAATATTCCAAGCGTAGAACTAGCGCAAATCATCATCAGTAGATAAATGAAACTCAAAATGAACATAAATTACAATAAATAATCGAGTCAAACTCAAAATATACAAAAATTAACAAGCGTTTGACTGAAAAGCCCCATGCCTTGTCAAAACCAGAAAATAATTTGCTCTTTACTGAAAAAAAAAAAAAAATAATAACAAATGACCGCGGATTGACAGTTTAATATACATATACTGATATTTATTCCTAAGTGTTTTAATAATTTTAATTTATTAATAAAAAAGTCAAAATATTCTAACTATATTTTGTTTTCAGTTAAGTGCAAATTATGTTCTAGTCGTGAGAAGGCAGGGGGGTTGTCAGCCCTACTCAAGCTCAAGTTCAAGTTCCATTTATTTCTGTAAAATAACAATAACAAAAACAATATCCCAAAGGGCTCAATGGCCCGTTATTTAAGAAACGACTTACAATAGATAAATAATGTTAAAACCTGGTATATACACACTAAACAGCGCCTAAATATAAATCTATAAGGACAAGAAATCAACTCATAGACTGTTCCCACAAAATGGCGACCCTCCTATCACCTTAAAATCAAAAACAAATTAAAAAATTTCTACGTCATCATGGATCCAACGCTAACAAAGCAACAACTTAAAATATATAAAAATATAAAACAACTAAAACTTATTTAATATTTACCCTCAATAAATTTTTTTTTTCATTTGTCTCTTAAAGGAACCAAGTGTTCATGACTACCGGTACCGGGACGTTAATTTTTTCTCGTTTTGAGTTTGACTCTGTTACTTATTGTAATTTCTGTTCGTTTTGAGTTTCATGTATTTATTGATGGTAATTTGTGGTAATTTTACACTTGGAACGTTATTTAATGTTGTTGTTGTTTGTTTGTAGCACTCCTGGGCAAGCTCCCCATTGTGCACGTCTCCATGATTTCATCAGAGCCTTTAGGGATGAAAGGTATTTCACGTCAAAATTCGGCTGTCCAGCTGCTGTTCTGTCTTGACCGAGGGTCAAATAATTTTAAAAAGCCATCTGGCTTTTGTCACTGTAGTTAGGGAGGGGTTTTGAAGAATATCAAGGCAAAAAAAAACAATAAGCCAATATCAGGCTGTATTCAACTCTGTCCAATGGTGTCACAAATGGGCCTCCATATTTACAATTCAAACACAACTGGCTGATATGGCAATTTCAACTGATGAGCTTGGCTTGCAATATATACACATACTGATACATATAGCTTACATATCACTAATTTACATGTACAATATTAAAATAATGTGCAATAATATTTATATATACAATTATTAATACAAATTACAGCTCTAAGTGTAGCTTAGTATCTACAATAAAACGGCCTAGTACTTCCACAGATTTTTTCCTAGCCCATGGTGGTGCCTGTGCATGGCCCAGGATACTTCTGAGCGTGAATGCACTAAAATACTTTAGGCACGCTTTTTTTAGTGTTAATCTCTGTGTCTCGTACTTTTTACAATACATTAAAATATGTCTAACATCCTCTTCTACATTGCAGACCTCACATAATGGGGAGTCTACTGACTTCCATTTAAATAATACACTCCTAATTCAATCATGGCCTGTTCTGAGCCTGAATATACTGATAGCCAGGTGTCTGACTGGGTGACATAGATCAGGAGGTGGGGTACCATAATCATACAAATCAAGGATCTGGTTTTGAGACCTTTGACCAAAAAACCTCTTTCTCCTTCTCCTTTAGCAACTTATCATAATAACATAAAAAATCATTCACTGAATACTGACATACTAAATTCTGCCCATACCTAGCACCCCATTTTGCCAGCTTATCTGCCTGCTCATTTCCCCTAATTCCAACATGTGCTGGTACCCATGTTGCTACAATCTCATACTTGGCTGTCATTAGTTTTAGCAGTATCTTTTCTAAAAGCAGCACTGATTTTCTTGCTGGCCTATGGCCATACATCAAATAATTCAGCACTGAAAGTGAGTCACTGCATATCAAATATTTACCTACTGGCAAAGCACTTGCAATAAATTCAAACGCTTTCAATAGTGCATGCAACTCAAGTGAAAATATTGACAACTTCTCTGTTACTTTAAAAGACAGTGCATGACTGAGCCAAGGACCACAACCGCAGCCCCACCCCCAGTGGCAAAGCATGATCCATCAGTGAATACCATTCTATGCCCAGTCTGTGTCCACTGGTCTACCCATTTATGCCACCTAGCTCTTGCCATCTCTGGTGGTTCCTCTGGGCTACCCCTTGAGAATGAGGGTAGTGCTATATTTGACTTTATACCTGTGATAGAGGCTGAGCCTACCTCATCAATAACATCAGGAGTTGGGATAGGAGCAGCTGTTTCAGAGATGTGTTTCACCAATCGACAGTATGGTGGAATTGATTTTGGTTGGAATCTTTGGTTCTGATCATATGTTTCAATAAGTTCTTTGTAGATAATGTCATTTGGGATCAACATCTTCCGTGTAAAATATTGAGCTTCTAATTTCTTCATTCTAGTTTCTAATGTTGTCAGTCCTAGTTCACAGTATATTGCAGGTAGGGGGGTTGATTTTAGGCATCCGAGAATTTTCCTCAGTATACAATGCAGGGCTGTATCCAGTTTTTTCAGGAGTTGGGCAGGTGCTTCTCGGTATGGGAGGCAGCCATCATCTAGCTTACTTATTACAACTGCTCTCACAAGCTGGGTGGCAAAAGAGAAAGGGGCTCCTCTCTTAGATAAGCAAACAGCATTGACAAAGTTGGCTCTGCTCTTGAGGTTTCTGATTAAATAATTCACGTGGTGAGTCCATGAGAGTGAAGTGTCAAAAGTCACCCCAAGGTAGCAGAACTTTTCAACTGCTGGGACAGTGGTGCCATTGATTGAGAGCCTTGGCGTTGAATGAATCTTTGTCCTTGTGAAGAGGAGCACTGCTGACTTAGCAGGAGAGAATTCCATGTTGTTCCCGCTCTAGAGTAATGCAATCGAAAGCGTGGTTTTCATTGCGTTTACGATATAACTGTTGTTTTTGGGGGTTTGGGGGGGAGGTAGGCCTGCCTAGGTTAGATATCTAATATATGCTTTGCTTTACCCACCACCACCATCCTAATGTGCAAATATATAGCCCAAATTTGTTTATAAACTATTATATATTCATCCTATTGTATTTTATTTCATTAGCATTAACCTTGACTTCTTTAGCAGTATATAGAAGTGTCCTCATTATGCACTAGTACCGAAATTTTGGTGAAAAAAAAAATATTATAAGAACTCACATTTGAGATTGATTGATGTGTCCCTTCGAGATAGAATCACTGTTCCAACTTACAGAAAATGTTATTTTTTGATTTACTTAAATTGCGTGAGCAGAAGTAGTAATAGCAGTAGTCCCGAAAGTTTCAACTTAATACCCCTCTGTAAATCTCGATATATTACTGAGGTGTCTTGTTGGTAACCATACACACAGTGTCTTTGATTTAGATTCAAAGCAATATTTGGTTTTAAGGCATAATGAACCAATTGCATAATTGTGGTGGGTTGACATACCCAATATCCCTAGAGACATAGTTGCTCCGTTCTACTATGCCGAACAAAATGGCTGTCTAAAATGTTTGATAGGATGTGTTTGGAAAATGAATGGGCTTGGGAGGGGGGCTGCTTACCTAAAATCTCTTTTTACTCTTAAAAAGGGTACAAGAAATTTTATTTTAATCAGATTAGCTCATTTTAAAGTTTCAATGATATTTATAGCTATTGTAGAGCGATGCTGCCTATGATATTGCTTATATCCCCTTTTGAAAACCTGCATGTATTTAGTTTTTCGTTTAATTTAACAACCCATAAACGTTCCCTAAAAGTTTCGCCTTAATACCCGTTGCGTCATTAGGTACAGTAACTGTTGTGGTAGTATTAATAGTATATACATAGCGCCTTCTGGCTATTTCAATATCTGTCACAACTTATCCTTAAAGGTCTAACTTATTAATGTCAGCTGTTCTTGAGATATTGCTTTGTCACCTTTTTCAAACTCTATTCGCTCATAGTTTGCATAAATATAATTCAATGTCCGCCTAAATATTCCATAAAAGCTTCCCATTAATGCTCTTAACTTCCGTAGTAGCAATAGTTGTAGAAGCATTAGCAGCAGTATGCACAAAGCACCTTTGGTTTCCTAAACATCCCCCCCCCGACATACGCTGAAAGTTTTATCTTAATACCATCAAGCATTCCTGAAGCATTTCTGATACTATTTCTGGTACTCTGAATCATGTTTATTGTGTCAGGAAACGCAAAGTGTTCCTTTACATAAGGCTACAGATATACAACGTGTCATTTCCTTCTCGGCATCAAACTGTTCATGTAAATTTGGCTACAGGGCATTGAGAAAAAGTTTTAAAAAGCCTAACTTTTCTAAAACAGACTTGTTCTGGCACAGAGTATGCCGCCAGAAATTCTATTCGTGCAAAAGTCATCAGGAGTCTTCTAACCAAACTCAATCATAATTTTTGTCAACTAAAAGGAGGCAAACACTACGTAGAGACAGTAAATTACAGGAAGGGAAATTTGAATACAAGTCATGCTGTCTTTTTTGGGGCTTAAAAGGCAGAACAAAAAAAAGAAAATGAATGTAAAGCAGATAAAAACTCCAGAAAGGCAGAATAATATTCAGAAGCAGGTAGAAAAACTGAAAGATTTGGAACCTCAGCTATGGATGAGGTGTAAAGATGCTCCATTAGTGAGACTTGAGGCTAAGTACCATCAAAAGTGCATGGTGTTCTTCATGAAAAGACAGACTGAAAAAGATGAAAGACTGAAAATGGAGGAGTTCATTGCTGGTGAGGTACTTGACGAACTACACTGCAGGTTTCTTGATGGGAGGATTTATTCGGCCAGTGAGCTGAAACTTCGGTTTGAAGAAGCACTTTCTAAATCAGAACTTTCAATGGGAACACAGGATTTTAGAACCCTGAAGAAAAAACTTCTTGAAAAGTATGGCATATCTGTAAAAATAAGTGCTAGCACAAAAGTTTGGGAAGACAGACTCATTTACTTGAAAGAATGTGTTTCAGTTGGCCACTAAAGCAGAGAAGTGTCCAACCTAGTGAAAATTGCAAGTGAGTCAGTGTTGATAATGAACTCTGATTCAGAACAATCAACAATATTAGATGATGACTTTGCTGCAGAGTCAGAAGTTGAGAATGATATGATAGCCAATGATTCAAATAATTGCAGATCATCTTCAAGGAAGAAGGGAAGACTTCAAACCTCTTTAGCTACAAATTTGTTCAGCCACGAGGACAGGCGAAGCTTTTTCTACTCCTTGAAGCGTCTCAAATCCAAAATAAAAGATACTACAGCATATCAAAGAACAAGAGAAGATGTGCCAGTGACATTTGAGCATGCTAAGCCCCCAAATGACCTGTGTACACTCTATGATGTAAGTGATGAAGAGGATAGAGCTATTCTTAACATGGCTCAGGACCTGTTTTTTCAAATAGGTATTTTTTTTCTTTCTACTTCAATTTAATTTTTAACCTTGACTCTCTTATTAGCTTAAAAAAAAATCATAAAAAAATTAATGGGGCAATAGTAGTAAACATAAAAGTACAATTTTTGCTACTTTCAGCTTGTTTTTGACAAGCATTATCAGTAATGGTGATTTCAAGTGTGCAATAATTTGATCAACTGCCATTTTCACTATTTTTGGTTTTAAATTTTTTTCTCAAGGTTAAAATTTTAGCACAAGGATTGTTCTTACCAGACTATTGGTGCTGTGAAAGTTCAGGCAAAAAATTGAAAGTTTTAGCTTGCAGCATGGTTTATATGAAGGAGTTCCAATAGGAGCGCTCATGGTGGCTCATAACAAAGTATTTTAGTCCCTAAACAGCTAACACCAGTTAGCATTTGCAGCAAGATTAGCCTGCTGTAAATTAGAATAGCAGAGTCCAACACGCACCTAACTGAGGTTTTGTTTGGGCTTTCTTACTTTCCTTACTACAGTATGCCCCATGGCATTGGCAGAGGTGAAATCAGCAGGATTCATTGAGCAGCTCCTATATCAGATCATTTTAAATGTTGAAGATTTATTGTATCTTTGCCTCTGCTAGTGCTGCAGGGCACACTCGTCAGAAAAGTAAGAAGGTCCGAACTCAGTCTAAGCTAGCGGTTTGCTTGTATTGTATTCAATATAGGCAATTCTACCTTTTTTGCTTTATTATCTTTTTCTGTCTCTCTTTTTCCTATCCCTTGCCTCTCATATACAGATTTTTCTTTATAAATGCTTGTTGGTTGAGTGAAATCTTCTTTTATTTTCAGGGAAAGTTGACAGTCCAAAATACAATGGTCTTGGGTTGCTTTTTCACCATAAAACTAGAAGTAAAACACTTATATCTATCCTTAACAAGCTTGGGATGACAATAAGTCAAGACAGATTCCATCGCATACTAACTTCAGCGGCAATAAAAGTAGAATAAATGATTGCTGATAATGGAGTCTGCATTCCAGATGGGATCATCAAAGACCAATTTGTTCATTTTGTGATGGATCTTGATTTTGAGATGTGAATCCATTAGAACTGACCTGTTTTTGATGATTAATCGTCTGCAAGTAGGGCTGTATCTATAGGAAGGTATTACAAGGTTTGAACCCCTGCCCCCCCCCCAGAAAAAATATTCGACTTGTAAATTGGTCTAAAACTTCACTAGTCTTACTTAAAGGCCGAGGCTGTTAGGAAAAGTTTATTGAAGGATTTTTTGGGTATTCTCCCCCCCCCCCTCATACAAAAATCCTGGATACAACCCTGTCTGTAAGAGCAATTTCAACTGTGCTTTCAGAGAATATTGCTGCATAGTGGTGAATAGGAGAAGATGGAATTTGGCTGGGAAAAATAATTAAAATCGGGCTTTGCCTGAAAATCAATATGGCTTGGCTCTGAGAATACCAACCAATAGATCAAAGCATGTAGTTGCTGCATCCCCCCCCCCCCAACAGACAAACAGACACTGAAAAGCACAGAGTAACCATGTAAAGCCTATGCTTCTAGTATTTGCACTGGAATACAAATCAAGCGTTAAGTCAGTCTGAAGCAAGACAAAAAAAAAATCTATTTCAAATTAGGAGCAACTTAATGACAGGAATGCCTATATTCAATTTACTAGTTTTTTATAGTTCATTCTAGAAACCGTGCTTAAATCATTTTGCAGAGTATGTCTTTATTGAGATGTTCGTCATTCTGATGATGATAGCTATTTTTGATTTTATTATTAGTTAATTTTATTATCTATTAATATATTTTCATTTTATGATCTATATCAAATGTTGGACGGTTCTTTGACTGGATAACCTCTTTTTTTGAAGCTATCCAGACTGTGTAAGCACTGCATTTTCATTCTTGTTTTATTATATTATCGAAACCTCTTCCGGCTGAGTTTACTCTATCTACTTTTCTTAAAAAATTTAAATTTGAATATTTTATCTTTAACCTTGACCATGACTGTTCCTGTTCAGTTGCTAATGTTCATTTGTGGGTTATAAATCATTAAGCATTATAACGATTATAAACCATTTCTCAATACACTAATTGCGGTACTTTATTCAATTTATGGATTAAAAATAATGTTTAGGCGATATTTTTTTTTTTTTTTTTTTTTTTTTAATCACTAACTTGCTTACATTTTTGCTCACTTACGTTTAGTTGCAGCTAAAAGGACCAAAATGTAATGGGCTGCAAGTGAAATTCGCTAGATAGTACTATATAATATTTCAGGTTATTTTTAAGGGTCAAGCACCCCTCGGAGGCACCTATTCCCGGGTATAATCGTAATCAGTGGGTTTGATAAGACTAGAAACTGTTGTCAGATTGCGTAAAACAGACGTGTCATGGAGGTGTCACATTCTTAGGTCTTGGCGTCCGTACTATGCGTCGTCTTGACAACCAGTGTTAGCAAAGTCTGTTTTGGAAATCATAGATATTGGTGAATGACTCACTTTTATGGTCGTTAGGTATTTGGTTTTAATACTTATAATTTTGGGCTTTTATTGAATTTTATTCATATTTTAATTTTTTGGTTTTTCCACATTCACACTGACTTTCTGCGTTTTATTTTCTTTGTTTTTTTCTTCGGCACTCTCATTGAATATATATTTTCGTTTCGCGCTGAAGAAGAGAGGCGTTTGTCCCCACGAAATATTCGCTTTGCTCTGTTTTGTCAGTATTTTCATTTGGCCTTTAAAAAACCAGATTTTTGCTCGTTCTTCTTTCTTGTTGTTGCCATTAATTTCTTACTTTCAAATTATTCTCTTTAAACCTTATATTTTTCTGCTATCATAACTTACCCCTTTCCGATAAACATTTAAAAAATAATTCATAGAAATAAAACATAAAACTAAATATTGTAGGATATTCTAAACCATATATTCTGTCAATATTTGGATTATTGGTAGAAAATTCTATGATCCCTTCTTTTTTCATTCTTTTTATTTATCATATATATTATTTTATTATTATTCATCATTTTTCATATAAGAGGAATTTTTCCGGGGGTAATTATCTGCACGGGTGAAATTGCCAGCGCGAATCATCCACTGTGGTAATCCCCCGGGGGAGTGTCCATGAGGAAAATTGTCAGTGTGAGCTATTTTCTGGGAATATACCCCATGAGGGGTTTTCTGGGGGGGGGGCAATCAATCTAACACCGCTTTGGCAAATAGAAGCTTTCAGAAGACACCTCCCTCCCTCTTCAAGTTGAAACTAAACAGTCCCAAAGAAACTGAAATATAGCCTTTAATTTAGCATTCAATAAATATGTGACATAAATCCAGGCGCATAGATCCAATTGGAGGCAGTACTGCTAGCCAACTATATACTAGTTCTATTACTTGAAGGCACAGATACTCCCACGCTCCCACTTCCACGCCAGCATATTTTTTTCAAACAATCATATTAACTTGTAAAATGACTTTTTAATTAATTTAATGTATTTTGTTATTAATTTAACAAAAAAAAATTTATGGTTAAATGTATTTGCCGTTCAGGCTACCATCACTCTTTAGTAGAGGTCTGAAATTCATGAAAAGGTATACTTTGGTCATAATTATACTCACTACTTAAGTTGCGTGTACTTAGGAGGTGTCCTGCAGATTTCCCATGGAATACCCCCCCACACCTTTGCGGAAAACTTACTTAAAAATTTCTTTCGCCGTGTAGACAATTCCCCCTACACCGTGCGCAGACAATAAACCCACAAAAGATACCCCCTACATGTAAAAGTGAGCAGCCAAAGGAAAAGTAAGATAATTAAAAAGAATGAAGAAAAGAGATTCGTCAATATTCTACCTATATTTCAAAATACAGGTAGAACATGGTGCTGAACACCCTACTGTTTTTATTTTTTATATTTTCTTTTCTCTTTATTCTTTTCTTTTTTTTGGGTGGGGGGGGGGGGGGCTTAGTTGTCAAGTTAAGATAAAGGTTAAGGAAAAAATTTGCTTGCTTATTTGAAATAGGGAGTTGTGTCCATTTTGAATTTGCTTGGTTCTGACTTGGAACTTGACTCCAGTTTGTTTAAATTACAGCTGCCATTAATAGATAATTTCTTAAACCACATTGGCTTGACATAACATAAGAAAGAAAACGACCGTCATTAATCAGACACGTCAATAATCCCTTAAGTCTCAAAGAGTGTCTGCAAGGAATGCAATTATTAAAATCAGGAATCAGATGACATAGCTCTCCAACTCATTCAATTACTAATTCGTTTTGTTTTGAGTGAATGATTGTTTTTTTTTTTTGTTTCTCAGTTATTCACAAGTATCCGTCCGTGGTGGTCCAATTTTTTTGGATTTTTTGCTAATCGCGGATATTGGTGAATTCCAAATTATTCTCTTTCAACCTTATATTATTCTGTTATTATATCTTACCCCTCCCCAAAAAACACTAAAAAAATAATTCAAAGAAACAAAATATAAAAATAAATATTGTAGGATTTTCTAAACCATATATTCTGTCAATATTTTGGGATATAGCTAGAAAATTCTATGATCCCTTCATTTTTCATTCGTTTTATTTATCATATTTATTATTTTTTATCACTTTACATGTAAGAGGAATATTCCCGGGATAATTATCTGCACGGGTGAATTTGAAAGCACGAATCATCCACTGTGGTAATCTCCCGGGGGAGTGTCCACGAGGAATTTCGCCAGTGTGAGCTATTTTCTGGGAATATCTCCCATTAGGGTTTTTTTAGGGGGGGGGGGGCGAGGGTAATCAATTTAAAACCACTTTGACAAAGAGAAGCTTTCAAAAGACACCTCCCTGCCTCTTCGAGTTGAAACTAAACAGGTCCAAAGAAACTGAAATATAGCCTTTAATTTAGCAATCAATAAATAGCTGACATATATACAGGCACATAGCTCCAAAAGAAATAAAAAATAAAATATACTTTAAAAGTCTAACCTGTTGAAACTTCCTCTTCGGTAGTGCTGGTAACTTCAGAAGTTGTGGTTGCAGAGTTTGTACTTTTTGTAGTAGTCGAAACCTCAGTTGTTGTTTCTTTTTCTGGGGTAGAGGTTTCTGTAGCATCCGTTGGGCTCATTGTATCCGAACTGTAATCAGTATCCAATGTAGAAATGGACGAAGAATCGGTATCTAGAGAAGAATCAGTTTATGTTATCAGTGCTTGGCTCGTTAGTGCCAGTAAACTCAGAGGCAGTACTGGTAGCCAACTATGTGCTAGTGCTAGTACTTGAAGGCACAGATGCCGTTGATACTAGGGTGTAAAACTGAATAGGCAATCGCTATCTCAAAATATGACTACCAAGGGAGTACAAAAATTTTAAAGGCTCTCGGTCTTTTTTTAGATGTATTTTGAGGCAGTGGACTTTTTTGGCCTGAGCCCTGACTCACTTTAGCAAGTCCGTCCTTAAAAATGCTAACATCCCTGGACAAATAGACACATCTGGAGATCTTTCCTTTCTATTGTAGACTTTACCACTCCATACAAAATAAACTAGCGCAAATCGTCATCAATAGATAAATGAAACTCAAAATGAACATAAATTACAATAAATAATCGAGTCAAACTCAAAATATACAAAAATTAACAAGAGTATGAGTGAAAAGCCCCATGCCTTCTCAAAACCAGAAAATAATTTGCACTTCACTGAAAAAAAAGAAGAAATGACCGCGGATTGACAGTTTAATATACATATACTGATATTTATTCCTAAGAGTTTTAATAGTTATGTTCTGGTCGTGAGAAGGCATGGGGGATGTCAGCCCTACTCAAGCTCAAGTTCAAGTTCCATTTATTTCTGTAAAATAACAATAACAAAAACAATATCCCAAAGGGCTCAATGGCCCGTTATTTAAGAAACGACTTACAATAGATAAATAATGTTAAAACCTGGTATATACACACTAAACAACGCCTAAATATAAATCTATAAGGACAAAAAATCAACTCATAGACTGTCCCCACGAAATGCCGACCCTCCTATCACCCGAATATCAAAAACAAATTAAAAATTTTCTACGTCATCATGGATCCAACGTTAACAAAGCAACAACCTAAAAATATATAAAAAAATACTAAAACAACTAAAACTTATTTAATATTTACCCTCAATAAAAAAACTTGTCATTTGTCTTTTAAAGGAACAAGTGTTCCTGGTAAATTGTGGTAGTTTTACACTTGGAACGTTATTTGACGTTACTTCTACTCATTTTTGGCTTAATTGATCTCTAATTTTTTTAGAAGACTTGTTTTGTAGAAAAAGGTTTTAAAATAATTTCTGTTCGTTTGTTATTGACAGAGTCTTGTTCATGGAATTTTTTTTTATATCCCTTCTTTATAAGAATCAATTGTTTGGCTTGCTATTTGTTTGTTGGAGAAACTTTTTTAACAGTTTTTAATCCTGACACAAATAGCATTGTTTCAATTCATTTTAAACCTCCTTTTTGTAGTAGTCGAAACCTCAGTTGTTGTTTCTTTTTCTGGGGTAGAGGTATCTGTAGCATCCGTTGGGCTCATTGTATCCGAACTGTAATCGGTATCCAATGTAGAAATGGACGAAGAATCGGTATCTAGAGAAGAATCAGTTTATGTTATCAGGGCTTTATTCGTTAGTGCAAGTAAATTCAGAGACAGTACTGGTAGCCAACTATGTGCTAGTGCTAATACTTGAAGGCACATTTGCCGTTGATACTAGGGTGTAGAACTGAATAAGCAATCGCTATCTCAAAATATGACAATCAAGGGAGTACAAAAATTCTAAAGGCTCTCGGTCTTTTTTTAGACGTATTTGAGGCAGTGGACTTTTTGGGCCTGAGCCCTGACTCACTTTAGCAAGTCCGTCCTTAAAGATGCTAACATCCCTGGACAAATAGACACATCTGGACACATCAAAATAGACACATCAAAATTTATTTATTGAGTCGTTTGTTTTTATTATTTTTCGGGGTTATTGTTGCTTCAGGATCATGACATTACATAGTTTTATAGTAGTCGAAACCTCTGGACAAATAGGTTCTTCTTGCCTTTATTTCAGGTATGAATACTATTATAATTTCAGATAACTACTGTCATAACTTCAGATCATGTGTCACTATAATCCTTAGTAACTCAGCTCTTTTTATATAATTCCCATAAATTTGTTTCTGCAATAAACTGTTACTATTAAGATGAATTTAGATAACCGGATTCAGTTGAATACAGTTGATTTACACGAGGGTTTAGTTGCATGGGGTTCAGTTAAACGGGGGTTGAGTTGTACGGGGGATCATCCCAACTTCATTTTGGATGAAGTTGGGATGTCGAATCTGTCGCATGACTTTATTTTTTTAAACAATAGAAAACTTTAGTGTAAATAGCGAGGTATTTTTTTTATTTAATTACTTACCAAGCTTGCCACGTAAGGAGACAACACACTGCCAAATCTAGCAAACATAGAGGCAGCACCTATAGCGGTCGATCGAACTGATGTAGGAAACAGCTCTCCTGTTTTATATATTTTTATATAAAACAGCTTCAGGGACTTAAAACAAGCACATGTGTCATGTACGTCCTGGACATACCTACCGATTGTTCTAACAGCTTTATTTTGTAGAACTTGCACTCTTCTATAGTTGCATGAGAAGTTACTGCTCCATAGGAGGCAACCGTAGGAGATATATGGATAAACTAATGAATAATATATAGTTAAAAGTATTCTTTGAGGGAGAAAGTGCTGCAGAAGTCAAAGTATTCCTACCCCACGGGCAATTTATTATTTAAGACCTTAGACCTTAGCTCCTCCTGTACCTCCAGAGGCACACAGGGCGTCCGTTAACAGCCTCCAATCATCCCGCAAATGAGCTGCGGCGTAAATGTCCTCCCACTCTGGGATTGAGGATGCGTGAAGGGCTCTCCTGTCCCGCTCATATGTCCTGTGAAGCGTGTTTTTGGGCCTTCCTCGCCGACGCGTGCCGTCTGGTTGCCACTGGAGGATCATATTCGGTAGTCTTGATCTTGGCATACGGATAACATGGCCAAAATAGCGCCATCTTCGTTGCCTGACTGCATCAGCAACATCAGGCTGGTTTGTGTAGTGGCGAATTTCCATGTTTGTTATCCTATCCTTCCAGTTGATGTTTAGGATACGTCGAAGACAGTTGTTTTCATATGCAATGAGTCGTTTTTCCTGCTCAGCTGTGAGTTTTAAACATTCCATCGCGTATGTCAAGATCGAAAGGACGTTGCTTCTGAAAAGGCGAAGTTTTAGCTGAAGTGAGTACTTCGCTGATCTCCAGACTGGTCGAAGTCGTTGAAATGCCGAGCTTGCCAGGACTATTCGTGTTCGCAGTTCTTTTTTGGAGTCACCACTAGACGAGACGGTGCTGCCAAGATATCGGAAGTCAGTGACTTGCTCTATGCTTTCAGTCCCCAGCTGAATATTCATCGGTGAGTTAGTGGTTGACATCGCTTTGGTTTTGGGGGCATTGATATGTAACCCAAACTGCTCCGCTCTTTCGGCTAACTTGCATAAAAAGTCTTGAAGTTTGCTTTTGTCTTTCTCCATCAATCCAACATCGTCTGCAAAGTCGAGATCTTGGACTAGTCTGCCTGCAATTTTGATCCCGTATCCATCAATTTGCCTGAATATGTAGTCCACTATGAGAATAAAGAGGAATGGAGACAGTACGCATCCTTGTTTGACACCTGTCATCACTTTGAAATATCTTGTATTTCCTTCGGAGGTTCTCACGCAGCATTCCGTGTCTTCATACATTGCTATGATAAGGCGAACCAGCTTTTCAGGAATACCGTAGAAGATCAGGATCCTCCATAGTATTGGGCGGTCTATTGAGTCGACTCCAATGAAATGACTAAACCGATGAAATGACTAAACCGATGACTACGATAGGCTATACCTTAACGCGTGACTGTACCATGTAGTTTATTTTATTAATGGCTTAATTTTTTATCGTTATAAATGTTCATATTTTGGCTTTAAACATATCATCTTATTTTATCAAGTATGAAGTTGGGATGATAAGGTCATTAATTTGGTTAATTGGTCCGCTCTAGTTGACCTCCCTGTCCCGGCCAATACTTCTATTTGATGAAACTTTGGGTCCCTACTGGGACTATGCTTAATTGTTCAAATTATCACTGGTCTTTCTTTGGCAATACACTACACCGCGAGAGTCGACTTAGCATTCTCTAGAGTGCTAGTATTTGAAGGCACAGATGCCGTTGATACTAGGGTGTAGAACTGAATAGGCAATCGCTATCTCAAAATATGACAACCAAGGGAGTACACAAATTCTAAAGGCTCTCGGTCTTTTTTTAAGACGTATTTTGAGGCAGTGGACTTTTGTGGCCTGAGCCCTGACTCACTTTAGCAAGTCCGTCCTTAAAAATGCTAACAACCCTGGACAAATAGACACATCTGGAGATCTTTCCTTTTTATTTTAGACTTTACCACTCCATACAAAATAAACTAGCGCAAATCGTCATCAATAGATAAATGAAACTCAAAATGAACATAAATTACAATAAACAATCGGGTCAAACTCAAAATATACAAAAATTAACAAGTGTATGACTGAAAAGCCCCATGCCTTCTCAAAACCAGAAAATAATTTGCACTTCACTGAAAAAAAAAAGAAGAAATGACCGCGGATTGACAGTTTAATATACATATACTGATATTTATTCCTAAGTGTTTTAATAATTTTAATTTATTAATAAAAAAGTTAAAATATTCCAACTATATTTTGTTTTCAGTTAAGTGCAAATTATGTTCTGGTCGTGAGAAGGGTTGGGGGATGTCAGCCCTACTCAAGCTCAAGTTCAAGTTCCATTTATTTCTGTAAAATAACAATAACAAAAACAATATCCCAAAGGGCTCAATGGCCCGTTATTTAAGAAACGACTTACAATAGATAAATAATGTTAAAACCTGGTATATACACACTAAACAGCGCCTAAATATAAATCTATAAGGACAAGAAATCAACTCATAGACTGTCCCCACGAAATGGCGACCCTCCTATCACCCGACAATTAAAAACAAATTAAAAATTTTCTACGTCATCATGGATCCAACGCTAACAAAGCAACATCCTAAAAATATATAAAAAAAATACTAAAACAACTAAAACTTATTTAATATTTACCCTCAATAAAAAAAAAACTTGTCATTTGTCTTTTAAAGGAACCAAGTGTTCATGACTACCGGTACCGGGACGTTAATTTTTTCTTGTTTTGAGTTTGACTCTGTTATTTATTAAATAAAAAAAAACAAGTTTTTTAAACTGAAAGTAAGGAGCGACATTAAAACTTAAAACGAACAGAAATTATTCCGTATATGAAAGGGGCTGTCCCCTCCTCAACGCCTCGCTCTTTACGCTAAAGTTTGACTCTGTCTCACAACTTTATTTTTTAAAACAATAAAAAACTTTAGCGTAAAGAGCGAGGCGTTGAGGAGGGGACAGCCCCTTTCATATACGGAATAATTTCTGTTTTTCTTAAGTTTTAATGTCGCTCCTTACTTTCAGTTTAAAAAACTTGTTTTTTTTTATTTAATTTCTGATCGTTTTTTAGTTAATGCAGGGGATGTTTCCCCCCTCTTTAAAAAATCGAGTAAATTTTCTCAGGCTCGTAGCCTTTGATGAGTAATACTAAACTTAATAAAATTTATATATTTAGAATCAGCATTATAAACACATTCTTTTGATACATTTATTGACATCAAAATTCCGTTTTTAAAAGTTTCGATTGCTATTGAGCCGTATCGCTTGTTTTTTTATTGTTTTTTTTATTACGTATATGTTATTACGTATATGAGGGGGTTCTCCCCTTAGTCAATACCACGCTCTTTACGTTAAAAGTTAAAAAAAAATTTGATTCACAAACCCCTGAATCACAAAGGCCGTTTAATTAGAATAGATAGCTCTTTTGAAAGCACTAAAAAAAACTGTAGCGTAAAGAGCGAGGTATTGACTTGGGGGAGAACCCCCTCACATACGTTATAATTTCTGTTCGTTTTAAGTTCTAATATTCCTTCTTACATTTCAGTTGAAAAAACTAGTTTTTTTTTTTTTATTTAATTCCTGATCGTTTTTTAAATAATGCTTGGAAATCCGGCGCCCCCTTCATAGAAATGTCCCTTAACCCAAAGAAACATCCTCCACGGAAATATTCTCCAGATTAACCCCCTCGTCTAGCCCCCCCCCCACTCCAGAAAAAATCCTTCCTGAAAATGGTTGTATACTTCCCAATAACCAATAAATATTGCTGGCAAGTCCGGCGCCCCCTTCATGGCAATTTCCCTTCCCCCATGAAAACTTCCTTCATGAACAGATCCTCCAACATAACCACCGACCCACCCTTCCCTCCCACTACTAGAAAAAAACCCTCCTGAAAACTTCTGTATACTTCCCAATAACCAATACTATATGTTAACATTGGGTAAAGTTCATAACTTTTAGCCCTCCCTCTGGGAACTTCAGGGGATTAAGTCATCCTAAAAGACATATTTATCATATTTTCGACCATGCTGAACAAAATGGCTATCTCAAAATTTTGATCGGGTGACTTTGGGAAAAAAATAAGAGTGGGAGGGGGCCTAGTTGCCCTCCATTTTTTTGGTCACTTAAAAAGGGCACTAGAACTTTTAATTTCCGTTCCAATGAGCCCTCCCACGATAGTCTAGGACCACTGGGTCGATACGATCACCCCTGGGGAAAAACAAAAAACAAACAAACAAACAAACAAACAAATAAACACGCATCCGTGATCTTTCTTCTGGCAAAAAATGTAAAATTCCAAATTTTTGTATATAGGAGCTTGAAACCTCTACAGTAGAGTTCTCTGATACGCTGAATATGATGGTGTGATTTTCATTAAGGTTCTATTACTTTTAGGGGGTCTTTCCTCCTTTTTTTGAAAATCAGCCAAATTTTCTCAGGCGCGTAACTTTTGATGGGTAGCACTAAACTTGATGAAAGTTATATATTTAAAATCAGCATTGAAATCTGATTCTTTTGATATATCTATTGGTATCAAAAACCCCCTTTCTAGAGTTTCGGTTACCATTGAGCCGGGTCGCTCCTTACTTACAGTTCGTTACCACGAACTGTTTGATTGTAATTTCTGTTCGTTTTGAGTTTCATGTATTTATTGATGGTAATTTGTGGTAGTTTTACACTTGGAACGTTATTTGACGTTACTTCTACTCATTTTTGGCTTAATTGATCTCTAATTTTCTTAGAAGACTTGTTTTGTAGAAAAAGGTTTTAAAATAATTTCTGTTCGTTTTTTATTGACAGAGTCTTGTTCATGGAATTTTTTTTGTATCCCTTCTTTATAAGAATCAATTGTTTGGCTTGCTATTTGTTTGTTGGAGAAACTTTTTTAACAGTTTTTAATCCTGACACAAATAGCATTGTTTCATTTCATTTTATACCTCCTGAAGTTGTTCTGAAAAATAAACCCTTCCCCAAAAATCCTATCTATGCTCTTTGACAACCTGGATACACTTACTATCTTTTGATTTACTTAAATTGCTGGAGCAAAAGTAGTAATAGCAGTAGTCCCGAAAGTTTCAACTTAATAAACCCTCTGTAAATCTCGTTATATTACTGAGGTGTCTTGTTGGTAACCATACGCACAGTTTCTTTTGATTTAGATTCAAAGCAAGATTTGGTTTTAAGGCATAATGAACCAATTGCATAATTGTGGTGGGTTGACATACCCAATATCCCTAGAGACATAGTTGCTCCGTTCTACTATGCTGAACAAAATGGCTGTCTACAAAGTTTTATTGGATGTGTTTGGAAAATGAATGTGCTTGGGAGGGTGGCTGCTTACCCTAAAATCTCTTTTTACTCTTAAAAAGGGCACAAGAACTTTTTATTTTAATCAAATTCGCTCATTTAAAAGTTTCAATGATATTTATAGCTATTATAGAGCGATGCTGCCTATGATATTGCTTATATCCCCTTTTGAAAACCTGCATGTATTTAGTTTTTCGTTTAACTGAACAACCCATAAACGTTCCCTAAAAGTTTCACCTTAATACCCGTTGCGTCATTAGGTACAGTAACTGTTGTGGTAGTATTAATAGTATATACATAGTGCCTTCTGGCTATTTCAATATCTGTCAAAACTTATCCTTAAAGGTCTAACTTAATAATGTCAGCCCTTCTTGTGATACTGCTTTGTCACCTTTTTGAAACTCCATGTGCTCATAGTTTGCATAAATTTAATTCAACGTCCGCCTAAATATTCCATAAAAGCTTCCCATTAATGCTCTTAGCTTCCGTAGTAGCAATAGTTGTAGTAGCATTAGCAGCAGTATGCACATAGCACCTTTGGTTTCCTCAACATCCCCCTCAACATACGCTGAAAGTTTTATCTTAATACCATCAAGCATTCCTGAAGCATTTCTGAAACTATTTCTGGTACTCTGAATCATGCCTATTGCGTCAGGAAACGCGAAGTGCTCCTTTACATAAAGTTACAGATATTCAACCTGTCATTTCCTTCTTGGCATCAAACTTTTCATGTACATTTGGCTACAGGGCATTGAGAAAAAGTTTTGAAAAGCCTAACTTTTCTAAAACAGACTTGTTCTGGCACAGAGTATGCCGCCAGAAATTCTATTCCTTCAAAAGTCATCAGGAGTCTTCTAACCAAACTCAATCATAATTTTTGTCAACTAAAAAGAGGCAAACACTACGTAGAGACAGTAACTCACAGGAAGGGAAATTTGAATACAAGTCATGCTGTCTTTTTTGGGGCTTAAAAGGCAGAACAAAAAAAAAGAAAATGAATGTAAAGCAGATAAAAACTCCAGAAAGGCAGAATAATATTCAGAAGCAGGTAGAAAAACTGAAAGATTTGGAACCTCGGCTATGGATGAGGTGTAAAGATGCTCCATTAGTGAGACTTTTGTGACATTTCCCCCTACACCGTACGCAGACAATAAATTCACAAAAGATACCCCCTACATGTAAAAGTGAGCAGCCAAAGGAAAAGTAAGATAATTAAAAAGAATGAAGAAAAGAGATTCGTCAATATTCTACCTATATTTCAAAATACAGGTAGAACATGGTGCTGAACACCCTACTGTTTTTATTTTTTATGTTTTCGTTTCTCTTTATTCTTTTCTTTTTTTTTGGGGGGGGGGCTTAGTTTTCAACATTTGTTTTGTGACATTTATTTATGTACGTGTTATAAATAAAAGAATATCCTACTTGAGGCTAAGTACCATCAAAAGTGCTTATTCTTTTCTTTTTTTTGAGGGGGGGGGGACTTAGTTTTCAAGCTAAGATAAAGGTTAAGGAAAAAATTTGCTTGCTTATCAAACAGTTCGTGGTAACGAACTGTAAGTAAGGAGCGACCCGGCTCAATGGTAACCGAAACTCTAGAAAACGGTATTTTGATACAAATAGATACATCAAAAGAATCAGATTTTAATGCTGATTTCAAATATATAAGTTTTATTAAGTTTAATTGTAAGTATCAAAAGTTAGGCGCCTGAGAAAATTTGGCTGATTTTTGAAAAAAGGAGGAAAGACCCCCTAAAAGTTATAGAACCTTAATGAAAATCACACCATCATATTCAGCGTATCAGAGAACCCTACTGTAGAGGTTTCAAGCTCCCATCTACAAAAATGTGGAATTTTGCATTTTTTGCCAGAAGAAAGATCACGGGTGCGTGTTTATTTGTTTGTTTGTTTTTTTTTTGTTTTTTTTTTCCCAGGGGTGATCGTATCGACCCAGTTGTCCTAGAATATCGTGGGATGGCTCATTGGAATGGAAATTAAAAGTTCTAGTGCCCTTTTTAAGTGACCAAAAAAAATGGAGGGCAACTAGGCCCCCTCCCACACTCATTTTTTTCCCAAAGTCACCTGATCAAAATTTTGAGATAGCCATTTTGTTCAGCATGTTCGAAAATACAATAAGTATGTCTTTTAGGATGACTTAATCCCCCAAAATTCCCGGGGGGAGGGCTGAAAGTTATGAACTTTACCCAATGTTAACATATAGTATTGGTTATTTGGAAGTATACAGACGTTTTCAGGGGAGATTTTTCCTGGTAGCGGGGTGGGGGGTGATTCGGGGGTTATGTGGGAGGATCTTTCCATGAAGGAATTTTTCATGGGGGAAGGGACATTGCTATGAAGGGGACGCCGGACTTCCCAGCATTATTTAAAGCAAGATCAGAAATTTAATATAAAAAAACAACTATTTCAACTGCAATAGCAGCAACATCGAAACTTCAAACGAACAGAAAATATTACATATATGATTGGGTTCACCCCGTAGTCAATACCTCGCTCTTTAAGCCAAAGATTTTTTAGTACTTTCATTAGAGCTATTTATTCTAATTAACGGCCTTTGTGATCAAGCGGTCATTTTTAAAGAATTGGAACAAAATTCGAACTTTCGCTTAAAGAGCAGGTATTGACTAGGGGGCGAACCCCCTAATAAACAAATTAAAAATATATGAATATAGAAGTTCGTTACGTAAGTTAATTCGTAAGTTACGTATATTTATTACTAATAAAAACGTTCGTAAATATAATTAAACAAGTTTCGAGAAAGCCATTTAACTAAATAAAAGTAAATTAATATGAAAATTTTGTTTTAATTATTCATGTACGGTGAGCCAAGATCAAAACCTGCATTTATTCAAAAACGTTCAAAAATTAAATAAAAAAAACAAGTTTTTTAAACTGAAAGTAAGGAGCGACAATAAAACTTAAAACGAACAGAAATTATTCCGTATATGAAAGGGGCTGCCCCCTCTTCAACGCCTCGCTCTTTACGCTAAAGTTTGACTCTGTCTCACAACTTTATTTTCTAAAACAATAAAAAAATTTAGCGTAAAGAGCGAGGCGTTGAGGAGGGGACAGCCCCTTTCATATACGGAATAATTTCTGTTCGTTTTAAGTTTTATTGTCGCTCCTTATTTTCAGTTTAAAAAACTTGTTTTCTTTATTTAATTTGAAATAAGGAGCTGTGTTCATTTTAAATTTGCTTGGTTCTGACTTGGAACTTGACTCCAGTTTGTTTAAATTACAGTTGCCATTAATAGATAATTTCTTATACCACATTGGCTTGACATAACATAAGAAACAAAACGACCGTCATTAATCGGACACGTCAACAATCCCTTAAGTCTCAAAGAGCGTCTGCAAGGAATGCAATTATTAAAATCAGGAATCAGATGACATAGCTCTCCAACTCATTCAATTACTAATTCGTTTTGTTTTGAGTGAATGAATGTTTTTTTTTTTCAGTTATTCACCAGTATCCGTCGATGGTGGTCCAAATTTTTGGGATTTTTTGCTAATCTCGGATATTGGTGAATGACTCACTTTTATGGTTGTTGGGTATTTTTTTTTAATTCTTATAATTTTGGACTTTTATTGAATTTTATTCATCTTTTATTTTTTTTGGGTTTTTCCACATTCACATTAACTTTCCGCGTCTTATTTTCTTAGTTTTTTCTTCAGCACTCTCATTTAATATATATTTTCGTTTCGCGCTGAAGAAGAGAAGCGTTAGTCCCCTCGAAATATTCGTTTTTTGGTGTTTTGTCATTATTTTCATTTGTCCTTTAAACACCCCATTTTTGCTCGTTTTTCTTTCTTTTTGTTGCCACTAATTTCAAACTTCCAAATTATTCTCTTTCAACCTTATATTATTCTGCTATTATATCTTACCCCTCCCCAAAACACACTAAAAAAATATTTCAAAGAAATGAAACATAAAAATAAACATTGTACGATTTTCTAAACCATATATTCTGTCAATATTTTGGGATATAGCTAGAAAATTTTATGATCCCTTCTCTTTTCATTCGTTTTATTTGTTATATTTATTATTTTATTATTTTTTATCATTTTACATGTAAGAGGAATACTCCCGGGGATAATTATCTGCACGGGTGAATTTGAAAGCACGAATCATCCACTGTGGTAATCTCCCGGGGGAGTGTCCACGAGGAATTTCGTCAGTGTGAGCTATTTTCTGGGAATATTTCCCATTAGGGTTTTTTAGGGGTAGGGGTAATCAATTTAAAACCACTTTGGCAAAGAGAAGCTTTCAAAAGACACCTCCCTGCCTCTTCAAGTTGAAACTAAACAGGTCCAAAGAAACTGAAATATAGCCTTTAATTTAGCATTCAATAAATAGCTGACATATATACAGGCACATAGCTCCAAAAGAATAAAAAATAAAATATACTTTAAAAGTCTAACCTGTTGAAACTTCCTCTTCAGTAGTGCTGGTAACTTCAGAAGTTGTGGTTGCAGAGTTTGTACTTTTTGTAGTAGTCGATACCTCAGTTGTTGTTTCTTTTTCTGGGGTAGAGGTTTCTGTAGTATCCGTTGGGCTCATTGTATCCGAACTGTAATCAGTATCCAATGTAGAAATGGACGAAGAATCGGTATCTAGAGAAGAATCAGTTTATGTTATCAGGGCTTTATTCGTTAGTGCAAGTAAATTCAGAGGCAGTACTGGTAGCCAACTATGTGCTAGTGCTAGTACTTGAAGGCACAGATGCCGTTGATACTAGGGTGTAGAACTGAAGAGGCAATCGCTATCTCAAAATATGACAACCAAGAGAGCACAAAGATTCTAAAGGCTCTCGGTCTTTTTTTAGACGTATTTTGAGGCAGTGGACTTTTTTGGCCTGAGCCCTGACTCACTTTAGCAAGTCCGTCCTTAAAAATGCTAACACCCCTGGACAAATAGACACATCTGGAGATCTTTCCTTTTTATTTTAGACTTTACCACTCCATACAAAATAAAATAAGCTTGAAATGAGAATCAAATACAGAATATTTGTTATCAAGTAAAGAGAGGAAATGTCAAGTATCAAAATATATATTCTGATCCCTCCCAATTTACATGTGGTACGAGGAACCCAAGTAGGAATTCAAGGGAAGCTACTGAGGACCCAATTTTACTTCTTGCTAGGATAAACAAGTCTGGTGTTCATTTCTCAGATTAATTTAAAAAACTTTTTCCACAAAACAAGTTTTCCGAAGAAAACTAAAAAGCTCAATTAAGCCAAAAATGAGCAGAAATAAAGCCAAATAATATTCCAAGCGTAGAACTAGCGCAAATCATCATCAGTAGATAAATGAAACTCAAAATGAACATAAATTACAATAAATAATCGAGTCAAACTCAAAATATACAAAAATTAACAAGCGTATGACTGAAAAGCCCCATGCCTTCTCAAAACCAGAAAATAATTTGCACTTTACTGAAAAAAAAAAAAAAATAAAAAAAGACCGCGGATTGACAGTTTAATATACATATACTGATGTTTATTCCTAAGAGTTTTAATAATTTTAATTTATTAATAAAAAAGTTAAAATATTCTAACTATATTTTGTTTTCAGTTAAGTGCAAATTATGTTCTAGTCGTGAGAAGGCATGGGGGTTGTCAGCCCTACTCAAGCTCAAGTTCAAGTTCCATTTATTTCTGTAAAATAACAATAACAAAAACAATATCCCAAAGGGCTCAATGGCCCGTTATTTAGGAAACGACTTACAATAGATAAATAATGTTAAAACCTGGTATATACACACTAAACAGTGCCTAAATATAAATCTATAAGGACAAGAAATCAACTCATAGACTGTCCCCACGAAATGGCGACCCTCCTATCACCCGACAATCAAAAACAAATTAAAAAATTTCTACGTCATCATGGATCCAACGTTAACAAAGCAACAACCTAAAAATATATATAAAAAAAAATAAAACAACTAAAACTTATTTAATATTTACCCTCAATAAAAAAAAAAATTTCATTTGTCTCTTAAAGGAACTAAGTGTTCATGACTACCGGTACCGGGACGTTAATTTTTTCTCGTTTTGAGTTTGACTCTGTTACTTATTGTAATTTCTGTTGGTTTTGAGTTTCATGTATTTATTGATGGTAATTTGTGGTAGTTTTATACTTGGAACGTTATTTGATGTTACTTCTGCTCATTTTTGGCTTAATTGATCTCTAATTTTTTTTGGAAGACTTGTTTTGTGGAAAAAGCTTTTAAAATAATTTCTGTTCGTTTTTTTATTGACAGTCTTGTTCATGGAATTTTTTTTATATCCCTTCTTTATAAGAATCAGTTGTTTGGCTTGCTGTTTGTTTGTTGGAGAAACTTTTTTAACAATTTTTAATCCTGACACAAATAGCATTGTTTCATTTGATTTTATACCTCCTGAAGTTGTTCTGAAAAATAAAACTTAATATCTTTCCCCAAAAATCCCATCTATGCTCTTTGACAACCTGGATACACTTACTATCTTTTGATTTACTTAAATTGCGTGAGCAGAAGTAGTAATTGCAGTAGTCCCGAAAGTTTCAACTTAATACCCCTCTGTAAATCTCGATATATTACTGAGGTGTCTTGTTGGTAACCATACACACAGTGTCTTTGATTTAGATTCAAAGCAAGATTTAGTTTTAAGGCATAATGAACCAATTGCATAATTGTGGTGGGTTGACATACCCAATATCCCTAGAGACATAGTTGCTCCGTTCTACTATGCCGAACAAAATGGCTGTCTAAAATGTTTGATTGGATGTGTTTGGAAAATGAATGGGCTTGGGAGGGGGGCTGCTTACCTAAAATCTCTTTTTACTCTTAAAAAGAGCACAAGAAATTTTTATTTTAATCAAATTAGCTCATTTAAAAGTTTCAATGATATTTATAGCTATTATAGAGCGATGCCGCCTATGATATTGCTTTTATCCCCTTTTGAAAACCTGCATGTATTTAGTTTTTCGTTTAATTTAACAACCCATAAACGTTCCCTAAAAGTTTCACCTTAATACCCGTTGCGTCATTAGGTACAGTAACTGTTGTGGTAGCATTAATAGTATATACATAGTGCCTTCTGGCTATTTCAATATCTGTCACAACTTATCCTTAAAGGTCTAACTTATTAATGTCAGCTGTTCTTGAGATATTGCTTTGTCACCTTTTTGAAACTCCATGTGCTCATAGTTTGCATAAACTTAATTCAATGTCCGCCTAAATATTCCATAAAAGCTTCCCATTAATGCTCTTAACTTCCTTAGTGGCAATAGTTGTAGTAGCATTAGCAGCAGTATGCACATAGCACCTTTGGTTTCCTAAACATCCCCCCCAACATACGCTGAAAGTTTTATCTTAATACCATCAAGCATTCCTGAAGCATTTCTGATACTATTTCTGGTACTCTGAATCATGCTTATTGTGTCAGGAAACGCGAAGTGCTCCTTTACATAAGGTTACAGATATTCAACGTGTCATTTCCTTCTTGGCAGCAAAATTTTCACGTACATTTGGCTACAGGGCATTGAGAAAAAGTTTTAAAAAGCCTAACTTTTCTAAAACAGACTTGTTCTGGCACAGAGTATGCCACCAGAAATTCTATTCATGCAAAAGTCATCAGGAGTCTTCTAACCAAACTCAATCATAATTTTTGTCAACTAAAAGGAGGCAAACACTACGTAGAGACAGTAACTTACAGGAAGGGAAATTTGAATACAAGTCATGCTGTCTTTTTTGGGGCTTGAAAGGCAGCACAAAAAAAGAAAATGAATGTAAAGCAGATAAAAACTCCAGAAAGGCAGAATAATATTCAGAAGCAGGTAGAAAAACTGAAAGATTTGGAACCTCAGCTATGGATGAGGTGTAAAGATGCTCCATTAGTGAGACTTGAGGCTAAGTACCATCAAAAGTGCATGGTGCTCTTCATGAAAAGACAGACTGAAAAAGATGAAAGACTGAAAATGGAGGAGGTCATTGCTGGTGAGCTACTTGACGAACTACACTGCAGGTTTCTTGATGGGAGGATTTATTCGGCCAGTGAGCTGAAACTTCAGTTTGAAGAAGCACTTTCTAAATCAGAACTTTCAATGGGAACACAGGGTTTTAGAACCCTGAAGAAAAAACTTCTTGAAAGTTAGGGAAGACAGACTCATTTACTTGAAATAATGTGTTTCAGTTGACCACTAAAGCAGAGAAGTTTCCAACCTAGTGAAAATTGCAAGTGAGTCAGTGTTGATAATGAACTCTGATTCAGTACAATCAACCATGTTAGATGATAACTTTGCTGCAGAGTCAGAAGTTGAGAATGATATGATAGCCAATGATTCAAATAATTGCAGATCATCTTCAAGGAAGAGGGGAAGACTTCAAACCTCTTCAGCTACAAATTTGTTCAGCCACGAGGACAGGCGAAGCTTTTTCTACTCCTTGAAGCGTCTCAAATCCAAAATAAAAGATACTACAGCATATCAAAGAACAAGAGAAGATGTGCCAGTGAAATTTGAGCATGCTAAGCCCCCAAATGACCTGTGTACACTCTATGATGTAAGTGAAGAAGAGGATAGAGCTATTCTTAACATGGCTCAGGACCTTTTTTTTCAAATAGGTATTTTTTTTCTTTCTACTTCAATTTAATTTTTAACCTTGACTCTCTTATTAGCTTAAAAAAAAATCATAAAAAAATTAATGGGGCAATAGTAGTAAACATAAAAGTACCATTTTCGCTACTTTCAGCTTGTTTTTGACAAGCATTATCAGTAATGGCGATTTCAAGTGTGCAATAATTTGATCAACTGCCATTTTCACTATTTTTGGTTTTAAATTTTTTCTCAAGGTTAAAATTTTAGCACAAGAATTGTTCTTACCGCCTGTTGTTGCTGTGAAAGTTCAGACAAAAAATTGAAAGTTTTAGCTTGCAGCATGGTTTATATGAAGGAATTCCAATAGGAGCGCTCATGGCGGCTCATAACAAAGTATTTTAGTCCCTAAAAAGCTAACACCAGTTAGCATTTGCAGCAAGATTAGCCTGCTGTAAATTAAAATAGCAGAGTCCAACACGTACCTATCTGAGGTTTTGTTTGGGCCTTCTTACTTTCCTTACTACAGTATGCCCCTTGGCATTGGCAGAGGTGAAATGAGCAGGATTCATTGAGCAGCTCCTATATCAGATCATTTTAAATGTTGAAGATTTATTGTATCTTTGCCTCTGCTAGTGCTGCAGGGCATACTAGTCAGAAAAGTAAGAAGGTCCGAACTCAGTCTAAGCTAGCAGTTTGCTTGTATTGTATTCAATATAGGCAATTCTACCTTTTTTGCTTTATTATTTTTTGCTGTCCCTCTTTTTCCTATCCCTTGCCTCTCATATCCAGATTTTTCTTTATAAATACTTGTTGGTTGAGTGTAATCTTCTTTTATTTTCAGGGAAAGTTGACAGTCCAAAATACATTGGTCTTGGGTTGCTTTTTCACCATAAAACTAGAAGTAAAACACATATCTATCCTTAACAAGTTTGGGATGACAATAAGTCCAGACACAGTCCATCGCATACTAACTTCAGAGGCAATAAAATTAGAACAAATGATTGCTGATAATGGAGTCTACATTCCAGATGGGATCATCAAAGACCAATTTGCTCCTTTTGTGATGGATAATCTTGATTTTGAGGTGAGAATCCATTAGAACTGACCTGTTTTTGATGACTAATCGTCTGCATGTAGGGCTGTATCTAGAGGGAGGTATTACAAGGTTTGAACCCCTGCCCCCCCCCAAAAAAAAAAATATTCGACTTGTAAATTGGTCTAAAACTTCACTAGTCTTACTTAAAGGCCAAGGCCGTTAGGAAAAGTTTATCGAAGGATTTTTTTGGTATTCCCCCCTCAAACAAAAATCCTGGATACAACCCTGTCTGTAAGAGTAATTTCAACTGTGCTTTCAGAGGATATTGCTGCATAGTGGTGAATAGGAGAAGATGGAATTTGGCTGGGAAAAATAATTAAAATCGGGCTTTGTCTGAAAATCAATATGGCTTGGCTCTGAGAATACCAACCAATAGATCAAAGCATGTAGTTGCTGCACCCCCCCCCCACAGACAAACGGACACTGAAAAGCACAGAGTAACCATGTAAAACCTATTCTTCTAGTATTTGCACTGGAAGACAATTCAAGCGTTAAGTCAGTCTGAAGCAAGACAGAAAAAAAAATATATTTCAAATTAAGAGCAACTTAATGACAGGAATGCCTATATTCGATTTACTAGTTTTTTATAGTTCATTCTAGAAATCGTGCTTAATTCATGTTGCAGAGTATGTCTTTATTGAGATGTTCGTCATTCTGATGATGATAATTGTTTTTTATTTTATTATTAGTTAATTTTATTATCTATTAATATATTTTCATTTTATGATCTATATCAAATGTTGGACGGTTCTTTGACTGGATAACCTCTTTTTTAGAAGCTATCCAGACTGTGTAAGCACTGCATTTTCATTCTTACTTTATTATATTATCGAAACCTCTTCCGGCTGAGTTTACTCTATCTACTTTTCTTAAAAAATTTAAGTTTGAATATTTTATCTTTAACCTTGACCAGGACTGTTCCTGTTCAGCTGCTAATGTTCATTTATGGGTTATAAATCATTAAGCATTATAACGATTATAAACGATTTCTCAATACACTAATTGCTGTACTTTATTCAATTTATGGAATCAAAATAATGTTGAGGCGATATTTTTCTTCTTTTTTTGTTTTTTTTTTAATCGCTAACTTGCTTACATTTTTGCTCATTTACGTTGAGTTGCAGCTAAAAGGACCAAAATGTAATGGGCTGCAAGTGAAATTCGCTAGATAGTACTATTTAATATTTCAGGTCATTTTTAAGGGTCAAGCACCCCTCGGAGGCACCTATTCCCGGGTATAATCGTAATCAGTGGGTTTGATAAGACGGAATAGAAGTAATAGCTCAAGTTGTTGCAGTAAATGTAGCAGTGAAAACAGTATTAGTAGTAGCGTGCACATATTGCCTTTTGGTTATATGATCTTCCCCTTTAAGCATTCTCTTTAAGTACTAACTTAATACCCACATCAATTCTTGAGATACGCTCTTTTGACAATGTATATGCACTTAGCGTCTTTTGACTTTGCTCAAATTTTCCCTCATTAGTTTAAATCAAGTAGTGCCGTAGTAGTACTGGTAGTAGTAGTAGTAGTGGTGGTAGTTGTGGTAGGAGTGGTAGCATGCAAATATTGCCTTTTCGATCATCCCTTTATCATTTCCTGAAAGTTCCAAATTAATATACTCAGTCATTCCTGAGTTGCACCTTTTTGACAATTCGTACACACATGATGTGTTTTGATTTGATTTAACACTAACCTCAACATTCGCTGAAGGGCTCACCTGAATGCCCTACGTGTTTTTGAAAAATAAAGTTCATATATGCATACCTTTCTCAATAACAAATACTATACGTAAGAGATGAACGAATTGCAATACTTACAGCCCTACCCTAAGGACCGTGGGGAGGTTAACATCACCAAAGACATAATTACTAGACCTTTCAACAGTGCTGAACGAATTAGCTCTCTTAAGCTTTGGATAGGATCTTTTGATGGGCTTGGAGGGGGGGGGGGCTTCTGGTTGCCTTTCTTCTCACTTTTTTCTCTTAAAAAGGGTACTCCAACTTATGATTTCGAATCAAATGAGCCCCATCCAATCTGAAGTTTATAAGACCACACGTTCCATAAAAACCTTATATGCCCCGGGGCATAGCTTAAAACCCTTGCCATTGGACTCTGGGGGGGTTGTCATACCCTGAAGACATGATATATTCTCTTTGGACTATTGTGAACAAAATGACAATTTTACAATTTCGATCTGGTGCGCTCTGGGAAAAGAAGATTTCAGGGAAGGGGTGGGTAGTTGCCCTCCATCACTTTTTTCTTTTAAAATTGAACTACAACTATACATTTCCAACCAAATGAGCCTTTTCTAAAGTTCACGCGACGACCCCTTCCATAAGAACCTTATATGCCCCCGGGGCAGACCTCACAACCCTAGCCCCCAGACTCTGGGGGCATTGCCAACCACAAAAGCCTTATTGTTGGATATTTGGACCATTTTTTGAACAAATCACTATCTCAAAATTTCTATGGGACCCACTTGAGGAAAATATGACGTGAGGGGTAGCCCTCCGATCACTTTGACTCTTAAAAAGGAAATATAACTTCCTTTATTTATATAGGATAGTTATAGGATATGTAAGATATATATATATATATATAGATATATATAGGATATATTCCTTTAGTTATATAGGATATATAACTTCTGATTTCAAATCAAATGAGCCACCTTCGAAGTTTATACGACCACCCTTTTTATAAAAACCTCATATGATACCGGGGCATAACCTAAGACCCTTGCCTTGAGGGATGGGGGGGGGGGTTGTCATCCTCAAAGACACAAATTTTCAACCTTTCGACTACGCTGAAGAAAATCGCTATCTCAAAATTTTGATTACATGTGTTTTGGGAAATGATGGGCGTGGGGGGAGGGGGAGCTGGTTACCGTCGAATCACTTTTGACAATTAAAAGGGCACTGGAACTTCGGATTTTCATTCGAATGAGCCCCTTTTAAAGTTTCTACGGCAAATTTTTCTATAACAAGTGCCCTAGTCTAATTAAAAAAAAAAATAATAATAATAAAAAGTAAATAGATAATACATTGTGCCCACATTGTTCTTTACTTAGGCAGCGCTATTGTGTTATAGTCAACCCTTTAATGTCCAAACCTTGAACAATTCATTCTCTTCAGGGTCTCTCTTTTTTCAGTTCCCCAGCCCCCCTTGAAATGTCAGTTAGTATTTTGAAATTACTGAATATCACCATCTTATGTGACTTAAAATGGGTTACCATATGAATGATATTTTAAAACTAGCAAATGCCACATTTTACTCCTTAGACTTCTTAAAATATGTAAGCGTCTTAACTCACATTTTTTAAGGATTTTCCTCTCATTTGCCCGCCCAATCTTCGAGCACACCTGTCCTGTTTGGCATCCTCAAATTTCCAATACATTGTTGGATAAAATAGAGGCATTCCAAAAAGGTGCCTAAGGGTTCTTAGGCACACTTTTTGGAGTTGAAGAAAAATTCGAATCTATCTTGTGTGAGGATGAAGTCCCTTATATTTTCCTTCTTTGGAGAGCCAATCTGTTCGTCCTCAAGGAAAGGAAAATAAATATTGCCGTGTGTCCCACCAACAATGCCCTCCATAGCCCACTCCCCCTCACAAATTCCCTTTTCCCTAGTCGATTTTGCCCCTTCAACCTCGCTTTTGTCCTGTTCCTTCAAAAAAAAAAAAAAAATTAACACCAATAAAATATTCTACTGAAAGATATAGAAGAACTTTCTTTCCATACCTAGTTGAAGTGAATCCCCTGCTCCCCGCCTCATTATAATGTTTATTTCGCAAATTTTGCACTTCCTTTTTATAGTCTCTCCCTTACAAAAAAAATAAATTGTGTATTGTATTTTTCACTCCCTAAACTACATTTATTCTTATGTTTTTATTTGGGCTATTCCCTTTTAATTCTGTGAATCTTGATCATTACTGACATTTTCCCCCACATTTTTTAGAACCTCTTTGACATTTCGATTTTTTTCTCTTGACTAGCCTTATTATATTTGCTTGTTTTTTTGTGTTTGTTATTAACTCGACAGTGCAAATTTGGTATATCTAGACTTGTGGTTGATATTTCTCGAAATAAATCATATTTTAGTTTTAACAATTTATAGAAATATAAAAATTAGATACAAGCCCTGAGTGGTGAGGGGGTGCTGATTTGAAGCTAGATTTCATGTCCTTGGTAAAAGCCTACCAAACCACATTCTGAGCCAATAGCTGTATGGAATACTGTACGTACCAAACAGGTTTCTGAGCTAATAGCTGTATGTAATACTGAACTAACCAGTTATTATTAAAGGTATCTCAGATCTCGTCCAGTATTGCACACATTAGTACAGGTATCAAAAGATATCTCATTTGCATAATTCTGGCCTGAAAGGTCTAAACTAAGGATTTGAATACCAGGATGAAACTGGATGATAATATTAAGAATAATTTTTTTTTTTTAATTGGATTGAATGAAACAGGTAAAGGGTTAAAATTGCTTACCAACTAAACGTTAGTCTGAGGGAAGGGTTACTCCCACAACACGTGACATAAATGACAGATTATGATTAGAATATTTCATCCTTTCAAAAGTCGATTGACCTAGCTCTACTTCTTGGCTGTGGTCGGTATAATACGCAAGTACCAAATTAGGAGTGTTGGCAATATAAAATATTGTTCAGCATTGGAGTATGCATAAAGTTGAAACTAATAAAGTTGTAGGCGCCAAGAAAAGAATTCTGATATAGAAATCCCGAACAATCCTTAGAAGTCCTTAGAAGTCAAGTAGTGAGGTGGTTATGGATTTGAACCACCAAGGACCCCAACCATCAAGGACCATAACCATCAAGAACCCCAACCATCAAGGACCCCAACCTCCAATATCAATAGATAGATACAACATCCCATATTTAATATCAATAGATACATCAAAAGAATTAGCTTAATATGCTGATTATAAATATATAAGATTCATCAAGTTTAGTGCTAACCATCAAAAGTTACGAGCCTGAGAAAATTAGTCAGATTTTTGAAATAGGAGGGAAACACCCCTAAAATTAAAGAAATCTTAATGAAAATCACACCATCAGATTAAGTGTGCCAGAGACCCTACTATAGAAGTGTCAAGCTCCTATCTGAAAAAAATGTGGAATTTCGCTATTTTTGCCAGAAGACAGATCACGGATGCGTGTTTATTTGTTGTTTTTTTTTTCCTCGGGGTGAATGTGTCAAATAAATGGTCCTAGAAGATCGGGAGAGGGCGCCTTCAAACGGAAATTAAAAATTCTAGTGCCTTTTTTTTAAGTGACAAAAAAGATTGGAGGGCAACTGGACCCCCTCCCACGCCTATGTTTCCCCCAAAATTATCTGATCAAAATTTTGATATAGCCATTTTGTTCAGTATAGTTGAAAGATCAAATAATTGTGTCTTTAAGCATAAAATTTCTCCCACAGTCTGTGGGAAGAGGCATGTATGTTATGAAATTCGCCCAGTGTTTACGTATAGTATTTGTTATTGGGAAGTATACAGATGTTTTTTTTTGGGGGGGGGGACGTGCTTGGGGTGGATTTCTATAGTGAGAATCTTACTTGGGGAGGAAAATTTCTGGGGTTGAATATTCCAGGGGAAATGTTACACTGGGGGGATTTGACAAAATCACCATACAAAATTCTTATTAATCGTCTTATGTTCTCTTTGCCAAAATTTTCATGTGCAGGTGTTCCGGGGGGATTGCCCAGGGGATTTTTCCCGCGTGTTATGATTTCCAGGAACTAATTTCAAAGGAGGGGGGCTTTTATGGAGTGATCAAGAAACTGATTAGAGATTAAAGTCTCATTTAAATGAAAGAATGCTAAGGAAAATTTGTCAGGCTGAATCTTCCCCAAGCAATTTCACATGGAGGGAGGATTCTCAGCGAGGATGGAACTATCCGGAGGGAATTTGACAGAGGGTGCTGCACTTTACGTTGGATGAAATTTCCACGGAGGAGTTTTCCGTAAGGGGGAGGGGTATATTTCATAGAGGGTGAGCCTAATATACCGGCATTATTTGAAAAACGAACAGAAACTATTCCATATATGATGGGTTGTCGCCTCCTCAATACCTTGCTCTTTACGCTAAAAATTGACTATTTGTCCCAATTTCTTAAGTACGTCTACTGAAACATGGGGATTTAATCAGCATAGCAAGCTTTTTGAGAAGTGCTAACAGATTTAGCGTAAAGAGCAAGGTATTGAGGAGAGGGCAACCGTTGATATACGGAATAAATCTGCCAGAATTAATATACAAATTTTGTTTTAATTTTTCATGTAGGGCTAGCCAAATTCAAACCTGCATTAGTTGAAAAACGTTTAGAAATTAAATAAAAAAAAACATTTTTTTTCAACTGTAAGGGGCTGTCCCCTCCTAAACGCCTCGCTCTTTACGCTAAGGTTTTATTGTTTTAAAAAGTAGAGTTGTGACAAAGAGTCAAAGGTAAGCGTAAAGAGTGAGGCGTTGAGGGGGGGGGGGGGGAAAGCCCCTTTTATATACGGAATAATTTCTGTTCGTTTTAAGTTTTAGTGTCGCTCCTTACTTTCGGGTATTTTTTTTTCTTAATTTGACAATTATAATAAAGTCACATGCTTGTTTGTAAGCTACGTATATACTCTGCGCTAAGTTATATTCGCTGAATGAAATGCCTTTCTAGCCAGCTCGTATAATTACACATGTTTCTTTACCTATAAAAATTCCTTGTGTTGAATTATTATTTAAGTTTTGTTATATGTATAGAATGGTAAAATCTAGAATAAAAGGCTATTAACAGATTGCCGAGTGTGCCTGTTTGTATAGAGCTAAAAGCTCCAACTAGTTACCATGAAAACAAGGCACGACTCCCACGCCAGCATATTTTTTTCAAACAATTATATTAACTTAGGAAAATAAATGCAACAAAACTGTTTTAGGCCCATATGTATTTGCCATTCAGGTTACCAACACTCTCAATGAGAGGTCTGGAATTCATGAAAAGATATATTTTGGTCGTAATTGTGCTCACTACTTAAGTTGCGTGTACTTTGGAGGTGTCTGGCCGATTTTCCTTGGACAATTCCTCCTGCCCCTAGAACGGAAAATCTAACTCAAAAATTTCCTTCACCGTGTGGCCAATTTCTCCTACACCGTGGGTAGACAATAAACCCACAAAAGATAACCCCTACACGTAAAAGTGAGCAGCCAAAAGAAAAGTAAGATAATTAAAAGGAATGAAGAAAAGAAGAGATTCGTGAATATTCTACCTATATTTCAAAATACAGGAGAATATGGTGCTGAACACCCTACTGTGATTATTTATTTCATTTCTTTTGATTCTTTTTGTTATTTTGGGGGGCTTAGTTGTCAAGTTAAGATAAAGGTTAAGGAAAGAATGTGCTTGCTTATTTGAAATAAGGAGTTGTGTCGATTTTAAATTTGCTTGGTTCTGACTTGAAGATTGACTCCATTTTATTTAAATTACAGTTTTCATTAATTTCATCCTTTCAAGTTGTTCTCTTTAAACCTTATATTATTGCGCTATGATAACTTACCTCTATAAATACTCCCCTGCAGATAACTTACCTCTGCTCTATAAATACTAAAAAATTCTAAGAAATAAAAATAAATATTATGGTATATTCTAACCCATATGTTCTGTCTTTGTTTTGGAATATAGTTAGAAAATTCTATGATCCCTTCTTATTGCATTTTTTATTTATCATATTTATTATTTTAATATTATTTATCATTTCACACGTACGAGGAATTTTTTCGGGGGTAATTATCTGCAGGGATGAGTTTTGCAGTTTGAATCATCCACGGGGGAATCCCCCAAGGGAGTGTCCGCAAGGGAATCAGTCCACGTGTGTCCACGTGTGAGCAATTTTCTGAGGATATTCCCAATGAGTGATTTTCCGGGGGGGGTCAATCAGTCTAAAACCACTTTGGCAAAGAGAAGCTTTCAGAGGACACCTCCTTCCCTCTTCAAGTTGAAACCAAAGAGTTCTAAAGAAACTGAATTATAGCGTTTAATTTAGCATTCAATAAATATGTAACGTATATCCAGATGCCTAGCTCCAAAAGAAATTAAAAATAAATTATACTTTAAAAATCTAACCTGTTGAAACTTCCTCTTCGGTAATGTTGGTAACTTCAGAAGTTGTAGTTGCAGAGTTTGTGCTTTTTGAAGCAGGCGAAACCTCAGTTATTGTTACTTTTTCTGTGGTAGAGGTTTCTGTAGCATCTGTTGGGCTCATTGTATCAGAACTGTAATCAGTATCGAATGTAGAATCAGACGAAGAATCGGTATCTGGAAAATAATCTTTATGTTATCAGTGCTTGGCTCGTTAGTGCCAGTAATTTCAGAGGCAGTACTGCTAGCCAACTCTGAGCTATTCCTAGTACTTGAAGGCACAGATGCCGTTGATACTGGGACGTAGAACTGGATGGGCGATCCGTATCTCGAAAAGTAACAACCGAGGAAGCACAAAAATTATAGGGGCTACTGGTCCTTTTTTTGGAGGCAGGGGATTTTTGTGGCCTGAGTCTTGGGTCACTTTTACAAATCCTTCCTTAAAAATGCTAACGCTTCTGGACAAAAAGACGCATCCGGAGATCTTTCCTTTTTACTGTAGACTTTACCATATCATACAAAATATTATAACCTTTTAAATCTTACAGCTGATTATTTCGATTTTTCAAATTATATGATTTCAAATGATCTTTACCCCTTAGCTTGTGTTCCAACTCGTAAGTCACTCAGCTACTCTGATTGATAATGTTTTCAATGGTTCTGCTTATTTGAATCATTGTTGCGCAGATGTGGTTATGCATCCGGTTCAGACTATCTCCCAGTTGTGACTCAGTTAACTTGTCTTAAAAAGTTTATACTAGGTCAAAGAAAATAACGCTGCGTGAGCTTAAAAAAGGAAACCTGAATAAATCTGCCGAGGAACTGAGCTATCTCAGCTGGGACACTGTGGTGGAAATAACTGATGATTCTTCCCTTGCTTACAAAAATTCATGTCTAATTTACAGCCAATTTATGATAAAACGTGTCCCGTACGAGATGTCAAACAGAAGAAGGATGAACCACGAAAGCAATGGATAACTGACCAAATCATAAGTGAGAGAAATAAAAGAAATCTGCTATACGAACAAGCTCCAAATACTCAGGATCCGACTGATTTCGAGGAGTTTAGAAAGGCAAGAAATAGAGTAAACGTTCTGCGACGCCATGCTAAAAAGAGGTATTTTAGTGAAAAGTTCAGTGAGCACAAGGGTGATACTAAGGCAACGCGGCAGGTTATTAATGAATTCATGGGAAGAAAAAATCGCAGCCATTCTCTTTTTATTAACATTAATGAAACGTCTGTAAATGACAAAGTTGCTGTCGCCAATCATTTCGGTCATTTTTGTTCAAAAATAGGATCTTCAGTGAATGAGGGAGCTAGAAATGATTAAAACAATTTTCTTTCAGATGAATTTGTGGATGATCGAGGGGAAGGATTGGAGTTTCGGTTTGAAAAATTTACAAGTGATGAGGCTATAAAAATTGTTAAGAATATTAAATCCAATTCTGCTGGGATTGATGGTGTAAATACAGAGACATTTATAGCTATAATGATTGATATATCTACTTCATTCCTTGCTTCACATTATTAACATATCCCTGACAACAGGCACCTTCCCAGATGCATTGAAACAAGCTAAAGTAATACCTCTGTTCAAAGGAGGTTTGAAGTCAGATATGGGTAACTAGAGACATCACAATATTACCGTTGTTCTCCAAGATATTTGAGAAAGTTGTCCACCAACGCCTTTATGGTCATCTCGCAAAACATGGCCTGTTAAGTGAGACGCAGTTTGGTTTTCGGAGAGGGCACTCTACTAGTCATGCTGCTATTCACCTCGTTGATTCCATAAATAATTGTCTAGAATGGGGTTAAATTCCTCTAACAGTATTCTTTGATTTTAAAAAAGCTTTTGATACAGAGGATTTTAGTATTTTATTGCGAAGATTGGAATGTATAGGCATAGAAGGATCATGCTTAAATGGTTTGAAAATTATTTGAATGGTAGGTTTATTGATGTTATGATTGATGATGTAGCTTCTGCCCCATTTCCTGTGGCTTGTGGAGTTCCATAAGGCTCGGTGCTTGGTCTTCTACTGTATTTGGTATATGTTTATACTATGAGGTTTTATCTACCAGGTTCTTGTCTTACCTCGTTTGCTGATGATACTCCATTAAAATTTTCTAGCCGGTGTTTACATAGTTTGATTTTGAAGGTTAATCACGTTTTCGTGAAAAAGCATAATAAGGAAAAAGTTTCCATATTTTTACTAGTTTAAGCTTACTCTCTGCTAATATTGCGAAAACCAGTTTTATCGCATAATAATTAAAAAAAACTATCCGAAAAATAAGTTTTTCGAAGAAAAGTAGAGGGCATTTTAAACCTAAGCTCAGCAGATACAAATACCTGTTAAAATTCCAACTCAAAACGACCAGAAATTACTATTAAAGAATAAATGAAACCCAAAACGAACAGATCTTAAATGAACAATCATAGAAAAAACATACAACAAGTAATAATATAAACGAATAAATAGATCTTAAAGCGAGTAATGCTTAGATTGAATATGAAAATCAAGCTTAAAACGAAAAAAAATATTCTGCTATTGAAGTATAAATGAAACTTAAAACCAACAGAAATTAAAAAACTGGCTGTCTCAAAGTTTGTAGTGGATGGGTTTGGGTAAAAAAGGACATGGGGGGCGGCTAGCTGCCCTCTTTTGACTATTAAAAAGTGAACTCGAACTTTCAATTTCAGATCAAATGAGCCATCTCTGAAGTTTATACGAGTATCCCTTTCATAAAAACCATATATGCCTCAGGGCATAACTTACAAAGCCTGCCCCCCGGGCCCTGGCGGGTTGTGTCGACACCCGCGTCTTTGTTGTCTCACTTTTGAACAATTTTTGACTTAATGGCCATCTCAAAATATTTATCGGATGCATACGGGAAACAATGGGCGTGGGGAGGAGGCTAGTTGCCCTCCAATCTCTTTTGACTCTCAAAAACTGAACTAGGACTTTCAATTTCCAATCAAATTAGCCCTCTTTGAAGTTTTTACGAGCAACCCCTCCATAAGAAACATATATTCCTCCAGGCCATAACTTACAACGCCTGGCTTCGGGCTCTGGGGGGCTGTGTCGACCCCGTAGTTTTCTTTATATGGTCTTTGAACTATTTAAAAAAAAAAAATGCTATTTCAAAGTTCTTATCAGATGGGTTTGAGAAAAAAAGGGTGTGGGGGGGGGCAAGGTGCCCTCCAGTCTCTTTTGACTCTTAAAAAGTGACCTAGAACTTTCAATTTCCAATCAAATGAGACCTCTTTGAAGTTTATACGAGCATCCCTTCCATAAGAACCATATATGCCCCCAGGGAATAAATTACAACGCCTGCCCTCAGGCCCTGGGGTGTTGTGTCGACACCGGAGTTTTTGTTATATGATCTTTGAACAATTTTTAACAAAATAGTCAAAATTTTTATCGGATGCATTTGGATACTTAAAAGGTAGACTAGAACTTTCAATCTCCAATCAAATGAGCCCTCTTCTTTTGGGTCTTGGTTCATACATGTTTTTTTTTATGATTAGCGATTGGTCAAAATTTGGTTGTTTATTTATTATTATTTATTTCAATTTTTGTGTTTTTTTTTTGTTCGTTTGTTAAGAGTTTTGTTTGTACAGTGCTTGTTATATATATGGTCTTCCAGTATCAAGTGCTGTTGTGTCTTTCTTTGGACAACCACTTGGATTAATGTTATGTGTTATATCATTTTGTAATAAACAGGATTGAATTGAATAAAAAATCAAGTATTCAAGTAAGACCAGATTAATCCAGTCTGTCCTATTCAAGTATCTAAATGTTTATCCCCCATTTCAAAGTTTATTTGTTCGTCTTAGAATGGGGTGAGGTCAGTAGAAAAGGGGGTACCAGTCCGAACGGGGCACCAAATATGGGCATAGAGTCCCTAGGGAGATGGTTTTCTCACTCAGAATGAAAAAACAGAATTTTTCTCACTTGAAAAAACAGGAATTTTCTCACTTTTATGGATGTTTCTTGGACGGTTATGAGTGTTGGTCAATTTATTTGATGTTTTTCATGGATGTCAACATCAATTTATGTCTGTTTTATGGTTTTTGTCAGTCAGAATGGAAAAACAGTATTTTTCTCACTTTGATGGATGTTTTCTGGATTATTGAGTCTAACGGGGACCGGAGTCAATGACACTTCTTACGAATGTTATGATCCAGGAATAGGAAAACAGGATCACGTGTTTCTAACAGATGATGTCATGATTGATTGATTTGCCACGAAAGGGGAATTAATTTGTTGTTTCTAAGGGGAATTATTGATTCACGAAAGGGGAATTAATTTATTGTCTCCAAGGAGAATTGTCTCCTGGACGAAGTTTATTAATATCTTTGGAGTTCGACCAGAATTGTTTCCGGGGCAAAGTTTATAAATAACTGACAGGTGATGGCAAGGTTAATTGTAACTCCGGCGAATGTTTTGATCTTAGAGATGCGCGGGAAAAGGTTTCTTAGTAATTTCAAATATTACAGCACAGAGATGCCAAAAACAAAGGGAACACGATGAAATTACGTTTAGAGATTATTTGGGCGAAACCGTTTTAGACATTTTAGGGAATTATTTCGGCGAAACAGTTAGAGACATTTTAAAAGATGATTTTAGAAGATGTTTTTAGAAGAGGTTTTGAGTATGGTCGTTATAATACACAAGTTCTAATTAAACAGTGTCGTGAGGTCCCATACCACAACCCCAAAGGGCCCCGATCCCCCTACCCCGACCCAAAGGGCTCCGATCCCCATGCCCCAACCCCGAAGGAAGCCCCCGATCCCCAAAGGTTCCCCCGGGCTCCCAAAGGGTCCCCCTGGTCCCCCAAAGGGCCCCCGGCGCCCCAAAGGCCCCTGAGCCCCCATTTTTTAATACTTTTTTATGGCTTTACTATATCTTTTCAGAACAATTTCCTTTCTTAATGTCCCTTCTAAACCCATTTTAAAACTTGAAGTACCCATCCATTTCACACACAACTTTACTTTACAGCTTTTCGGATACCTCAACACCATGAAATACCTTTCAAAAGGCATTTCAGAGCAACTTTTTTTCTTAATATCCCTTCTAAACCCATTTTACAAGTTGAAGCACCCATCCTTTTCACCCAAAATTTACTTTACAGCTTTTTGGATACCTCAACACCAAGAAATACTTTTCAAAGGGCATTTCAGAGCAACTTTTTTTCTTAATGTCCCTTCCAAACCCAATTTCCAAGTTGAAGTACCCATCTTTTTCACCCACAACTATACTTTACAGCTTTTTGGATACCTCAACACCAAGAAATACCTTTCAAAGGCATTTCAGAGCAAGTTCCTTTCTTAATGTCCCTTCTAAACCCATTTTCCAACTTGAAGCATCCATCCTTTTCATCCAGAACTATACTTTACAGCTTTTTTGGATACCTCAACACCAAGAAATACTTTTCAAAAGGCATTTCAGAGCAAGTTCCTTTGTTAATGTCCCTTCTAAACCCATTTTACAAGTTGAAGTACCCATCCTTTTCACCCACAACTATACTTTACAGCTTTTTGGACACCTCAACACCAAGAAATACCTTTCAAAAGCCATTTCAGAGCAAGTTCCTTTCTTAATGTCCCTTCTAAACCCATTTTCTAACTTGAAGTACCCACCCTTTTCACCCAAAACTTTACTTTACAGCTTTTTGGACACCTCAACACCAAGAAAATACTTTTCAAAAGCCATTTCAGAGCAAGTTCCTTTCTTAATGTCCCTTCTAAACCCATTTTCCAACTTGAAGTACCCATCCTTTTCACCCACAGCTTTACTTTACAGCTTTTTGGATACCTCAACACCAAGAAATACTTTTCAAAAGGCACTTCAGAGCAAGTTCCTTTCTTAATGTCACTCCTAAACCCATTTTACAAGTTGAAGTACCCATCCTTTTCACCCACAACTTTACTTTACAGCTTTCTGGATACCTCAACATCAAGAAATACTTTTCAAAGACATTTCAGAGCAAGTTCCTTTCTTAATGTCCCTCCTAAACTCATTTTCCAACTTGAAGTACCCATCCTTTTCACCCAAAACTTTACTTTACAACTTCTTGGATACCTCAACACCAAGAAATACCTTTCAAAAGGCACTTCAGAGCAAGTTCATTTCTTAATGTCCCTCCTAAACCCATTTTCCAACTTGAAGTACCCATCCTTTTCACCCACAACTTTACTTTACAGCTTTTTGGATACCTCAACACCAAGAAATACTTTTCAAAAGGCATTTCAGAGCAAGTTCCTTTCTTAATGTCCCTCTCAAACCCATTTTCCAACTTAAAGCACCATCCTTTTCACCCACAACTTTACTTTACACCTTTTGGATACCTCACCACCAAGAAATACCTTTCAAAAGGCATTTCAGAGCAAGTTCCTTTCTTAATGTCCCTTCTAAACCCATTTTCCAACTTGAAGCATCCATCCTTTTCACCTTAAAGTTGTAGTTTAGTTAAGTTTTAGTTAATAGTTTCGAGTTTTAGCTTAGAGTCTTACCTTTGAGTTTTTGTTAGAGTTCTAGTTTAGTTTAGTTTTAGTTAAGAGTTTCTTAGAGTTTTACTTAAAGCTTTAGTTTGGTTAAGTTTTAGTTAAGAGTTTCGAGTTTTAGCTTAGAGTCTTAGCTTAGAGTTTTTTTGTTAGAGTTCTAGTTTAGTTTAATTTTAGTTAAGAGTTTGATGTTTTACCTTTGAGTTTCAGTTAGAGTTCTAGTTTAGTTTAGTTTTAGTTAAGAGTTTGGTGTTTTACCTTAGAGTCATAGCTTAGAGTTTTAGTTAGAGTTCTAGCTTAGTTTAGTTTTAGTTAAGAGTTTAGAATTTTAGCTCAGAGTCTTAGCTTAGAGTTTTGCTAGAGTTCTAGTTTATTTTAGTTTCAGTTAAGAGCTTAGAGTTTTTAGCTTAGAGTCTTAGCTTAGAGTTTTTGTTGAAGTTCTAGTTTAGTTTAGTTTTAGTTAATAGTTTAGAGTTTTAGCTTAGAGTCTTAGCTTAGAGTTGTTATTAGAGTTGAAGTTTAGTTTAGTAATAGTTAAGAGTTTAGAGTTTTAGCTTAGAGTTTTTGTTAGAGTTCTAGTTTAGTTTAGATATAGTTAAGAGTTTGGAGTTTTACCTTAGAGACTTAGCTTAGAGTTCTAGCTTAGTTTAGTTTTAGTTAAGAGTTTAGAGTTTTTTTAGCTTAGAGTCTTAGCTTAGAGTTTTTGTTAGAGTTCTAGTTTAGTTTAGTTTTAGTTAAGAGTTTAGAATTTTAGCTTAGAGTCTTAGCTAAGAGTTTTTGTTAGAGTTCTAGTTTAGTTTAGTTTTAGTTAAGAGTTTAGAGTTTTTAGCTTAGAGTCATAGCTTAGAGTTTTTGTTAAAGTTGAAGTTTAGTTTAGTTTTAGTTAAGAGTTTAGAGTTTTTAGCTTAGAGTCTTAGCTTAGAGTTTTTGTTGAAGTTCTAGTTTAGTTTACTTTTAGTTAATAGTTAAGAGTTTAGAGTTTTAGCTTAGAGTCTTAGCTTAGAGTTTTTTTTTGTTAGAGTTCTAGTTTAATTTAATTTTAGTTAAGAGTTTGATTTTTTACCTTTGAGTTTCAGTTAGAGTTCTAGTTTAGTTTAGTTTTAGTCAAGAGTTTAGTGTTTCACCTTAGAGTCTTAGCTTAGAGTTTTAGTTAGAGTTCTAGTTTAGTTTAGTTTTAGTTAAGAGTTTAGAATTTTAGCTTAGAGTCTTAGCTTAGAGTTTTTGTTAGAGTTCTAGTTTATTTTAGTTTTAGTTAAGAGTTTAGAGTTTTTAGCTTAGAGTCTTAGCTTAGAGTTTTTGTTAGAGTTGAAGTTTAGTTTAGTAATAGTTGAGAGTTTAGAGTTTTAGCTTAGATTCTTAGCTTAGAGTTTTTGATAGAGTTCTAGTTTAGTTTACATATAGTTAAGAGTTTGGAGTTTTACCTTAGAGACTTGGCTTAGAGTTTTAGTTTAGTTTAGTTTTAGTTAAGAGTTTAGAGTTTTTTAGCTTAGAGTTTTTTTGTTAGAGTTCTAGTTTAGTTTAATTTTAGTTAAGAGTTTGATTTTTTACCTTTGAGTTTCAGTTAGAGTTCTAGTTTAGTCTAGTAATAGTTAAGAGTTTAGAGTTTTAACTTAGAGTCTTAGCTTAGAGTTTTTGTTAAAGTTGAAGTTTAGTTTAGTAATAGTTAAGAGTTTAGAGTTTTAGCTTAGAGTTTTAGTTTAGTTTAGTTTTAGTTAAGAGTTTAGAGTTTTTAGCTTAGAGTCTTAGCTTAGAGTTTTTGTTAGAGTTCTAGTTTAGTTTAGTTTTAGTTAAGAGTTTAGAGTTTTACCAAAGAGTCTTAGCTTAGAGTTTTAGTTAGAGTTCTAGTTTAGTTTAGTTACAGTTAACAGTTTAGAGTTTTAGCTTAGAGTCATAGCTTAGAGTTTTACTTAAAGTTGTAGTTTAGTGAAGTTTTAGTTAAGAGTTTCGAGTTTTAGCTTAGAGTCATACCTTAGAGTTTTTGTTAGAGTTCTAGTTTAGTTTAGTTTTAGTTAAGAGTTTAGAGTTTTACCTTAGAGTCCTAGCTTGGAGTTTTAGTTAGAGTTCTAGTTTAGTTTAGTTATAGTTAACAGTTTAGAGTTTTAGCTTAGAGTCATAGCTTAGAGTTTTACTTAAAGTTGTAGTTTAGTAAAGTTTTAGTTAAGAGTTTCGAGTTTTAGCTTAGAGTCATACCTTAGAGTTTTTGTTAGAGTTCTAGTTTAGTTTAGTTTTAGTTAAGAGTTTAGAGTTTTAGCTTAGAGTCTTAGCTTATAGTTTGTGTTAAAGTTCTAGTTTAGTTTACTTATAGTTAAGAGTCTCGAGTTTTTAGCCTATAGTCTTAGCTTAGAGTTTTTGTTAGAGTTCTAGTTTAGTTTACTTCTAGTTAAGAGTTTAGAGTTTTAGCTTAGAGTCTTAGCTCATAGTTTGTGTTAGAGTTCTAGTTTAGTTTAGTAATAGTTAAGAGTTTAAAGTTTTAGCTTAGAGTCTTAGCTTAGAGTTTTTGTTAGAATTCTAGTTTAGTTTAGTTATAGTTAAGAGTTTGGTGTTTTACCTTAGAGACATAGCTTAGAGTTTTAGTTTAGTTTAGTTTTAGTTTAGAGTTTTGGCTTAGACTTAGAGTTTTAATTAGAGTTCTAGTTTAGTTTAGTTTTAGTTAAGAGTTTGGAGTTTTAGCTTATAGTCTTAGCTTAGAGTTTTTGTTAGATTTCTAGTTTAGTTTAGTTTTAGTTAAGAGTATAGAGTTTTAGCTTAGAGTCTTAGCTTAGAGTTTTGTTAGAGTTCTAGTTTAGTTTAGTTATAGTTAAGAGTTTGGAGTTTTACCTTAGAGACTTAGCTTAGAGTTTTAGTTTAGTTTAGTTACAGTTAAGAATTTAGAGTTTTAGCTTAGAGTCATAGCTTAGAGTTTTACTTAAAGTTATAGTTTGGTTAAGTTTTAGTTAAGAGTTTCGAGTTTTAGCTGAGTCTTAGCTTAGAGTTTTTGTTAGAGTTCTAGTTTAGTTTAGTTTTAGTTAATAGTTTAGAGTTTTAGGTTAGAGTCTTAGCTTAGACTTTTTGTTAGAGTTGAAGTTTAGTTTAATTTTAGTTATGAATTTGATGTTTTACCTTTGAGTTTCAGCTAGAGTTCTAGTTTAGTTTACTATTAGTTAAGAGTTTAGTGTTTTACCTTAGAGTCTTAGCTTAGAGTTTTAGTTAGAGTTCTAGTTTAGTTTAGTTTTAGTTAATAGTTTAGAGTTTTAGGTTAGAGTCTTAGCTTAGACTTTTTGATAGAGTTCTAGTTTATTTTAGTTTTAGTTATGAGTTTAGAGTTTTTAGCTTAGAGTCTTAGCTCACAGTTTTTGTTGAAGTTCTAGTTTAGTTTAGTTTTATTTAATAGTTTAGAGTTTTAGCTTAGAGTCTTAGCTTAGAGTTTTTGTTAGAGTTGAAGTTTAGTTTAGTAATAGTTAAGAGTTTAGAGTTTTAGCTTTGAGTCTTTGCTTAGAGTTTTTGTTAGAGTTCTAGTTTAGTTTAGATATAGTTAAGCGTTTGGAATTTTACATTCGAGACATAGCTTAGAGTTTTAGTTTAGTTTAGTTTTAGTTTTAGTTAAGAGTTTGGTGTTTTAGCTTAGAGTTTTTGTTAGAGTTTTAGTTTAGTTTACTTTTAGTTAGGAGTTTAGAGTTTTAGCTTAGAGTCTTAGCTTAGAGTTATAGTTAGAGTTGAAGTTTAGTGTAGTTTTAGTTAAGAATTTAGTTTTTAGCTTAGAGTCGTAGTTTAGAGTTTTTGTTAGAGTTCTAGTTTAGTTTAGTTAAGAGTTTAGAGTTTTATCATAGAGTCATAGCTTAGAGTTTTTGTTGAAGTTGAAGTTTAGTTTAGTCATAGTTAAGAATTTAGAGTTTTTAGCTTAGAGTCTTAGCTTAGAGTTTTACTTAGAGTTCTAGTTTAGTCTAGTTTTAGTTAAGAGTTTAGAGTTTTATCTTAGAGTCGTAGGTTAGAGTTTTTGTTGAAGTTCTAGTTTAGTTTAGTTAAGAATTTTGAGTTCTACCTTAGAGTCTTAGCTTAGAGCTTTACTTAGAGTTGAAGTTTAGTTTAGTTATAGTTAAGGGTTTAGAGTTTTAGCTTGGAATCCTAGCTTAGAGTTTTAGTTAGAGTTCTAGCTTAGTTTAGTTTTAGTTAAGAGTTTAGAGTTTTACCTTAAAGTCTTAATTTAGAGTTTTATTTAGAGTTCTAGTTTAGTTTAGTTTTAGTTGAGAGTTTTGAGTTTTACCTTAAAGTCTTAGATTAGAGTTTTAGTTAGGGTTGAAGTTTCGTTTAGTTTAGTTATAGTTAAGAGTTTATAGTTTTAGCTTAGAGTCTTAGCTTAGAGTTTTAGTTAGAGTTATTGTTTAGTTTAGTTATAGTTAAGAGTTATAGCTTAGAGGTTTAGCCTAGAATCTTAGCTTAGAGATTTAGTTACAGTTGAAGTTTAGTCTAAACTAGCATAACCACAAAATTACGCAATATTGCATACCAAAACCATAGGTTAGATTAGGTTAGGTTAGGTTAGAGGTTAGGTTTCTCCACGTTTAAGTTAGGTTAGATTAGGTTACCTTAACATGAGCGCTCATGATAAGCTAACCTAATCTAACCTAAACTAAAACTAAACCTAAACTAACTAACTAAAACTAAACTAAACTAGAACTCTAAATAAAACTCTAAGCTAAGACTTTAAGGTAAAACTCTAAACTCTTAACTAAAACAAAACTAAGCTAGAACTCTAACTAAAACTCTAAGCTAAGACTCCAAGCTAAAACTCTAAACCCTTAACTATAACTAAACTAAACTTCAACTCTAAGTAAAGCTCTAAGTTAAGACTCTAAGATAGAACTCAAAACTCTTAACTAAACTAAACTAGAACTTCAACAAAAACTCTAAGCTACGACTCTAAGATAAAACTCTAAACTCTTAACTAAAACTAGACTAAACTAGAACTCTAAGTAAAACTCTAAGCTAAGACTCTAAGCTAAAAACTCTAAATTCTTAACTATGACTAAACTAAACTTCAACTTCAACAAAAACTCTAAGCTATGACTCTACGATAAAACTCTAAACTCTTAACTAAACTAAACTAGAACTCTAACAAAAACTCTAAACTACGACTCTAAGCTAAAAACTAAATTCTTAACTAAAACTAAACTAAACTTCAATTCTAACTATAACTCTAAGCTAAGACTCTAAGCTAAAACTCTAAACTCCTAACTAAAACTAAACTAAACTAAAACTCTAACAAAAACTCTAAGCTAAGACTCTAAGCTAAAACTATAAACTCTTAACTAAAACTAAACTAGAGCTTCAACAAAAACTATAAGCTAAGACTCTAAGCTAAAAACTCTAAACTCTTAACTAAAACTAAACTAAACTAGAACTCTAACAAAACTCTAAGCTAAGACTCTAAGCTAAAATTCTAAACTCTTAACTAAAACTTAACCAAACTATAACTTTAAGTAAAACTCTAAGTTATGACTCTAAGGTAAAACACCAAACTCTTAACTAAAACTAAACTAAACTAGAACTCTAACTAAAACTCTAAGGTAAAACACTAAACTCTTAACTAAAAGTAAACTAAACTAGAACTCTAGCTGAAACTCAAAGGTAAAACATCAAATTCATAACTAAAATTAAACTAAACTAGAACTCTAACAAAAAGTCTAAGCTAAGACTCTAACGTAAAACTCTAAACTCTTAACTAAAACTAAACTAAACTAGAACTCTAACAAAAACTCTAAGCTAAGACTCAGCTAAAACTCGAAACTCTTAACTAAAACTTAACCAAACTATAACTTTAAGTAAAACTCTAAGCTATGACTCTAAGCTAAAACTCTAAATTCTTAACTGTAACTAAACTAAACTAAAACTCTAAGCTAAGTCTCTAAGGTAAAACTCCAAACTCTTAACTATAACTAAACTAAACTAGAACTCTAACAAAAACTCTAAGCTAAGACTCTAAGCTAAAACTCTATACTCTTAACTAAAACTAAACTAAACTAGAAATCTAACAAAAACTCTAAGCTAAGACTCTAAGCTAAAACTCTAAACTCTTAACTAAAACTAAACTAAACTAGAACTCTAATTAAAACTCTAAGTCTAAGCTAAAACTCTAAACTAAAACTAAACTAAACTAAAACTCTATGCTATGTCTCTAAGGTAAAACACAAAACTCTTAACTATAACTAAACTAAACTAGAACTCTAACAAAAACTCTAAGCTAAGACTCTAAGCTAAAACTCGAAACTCTTAACTATTACTAAACTAAACTAGAACTCTAACACAAACTATGAGCTAAGACTCTAAGCTAAAACTCTAAACTCTTAACTAGAAGTAAACTAAACTAGAACTCTAACAGAAACTCTAAGCTAAGACTCTAAGCTAAAAACTCGAGACTCTTAACTATAAGTAAACTAAACTAGAACTCTAACACAAACTATAAGCTAAGACTCTAAGCTAAAACTCTAAACTCTTAACTAAAACTAAACTGAACTAGAACTCTAACTAAAACTCTAAGCTATGACTCTAAGGTAAATCTCTAAACTCTTAACTATAACTTTACTAAACTATAACTTTAACTAAAACTCTAAGCTATGACTCTAAGCTAAAACTCTAAATTCTTAACTATAACTAAACTAAACTAGAACTCTAACTATAACTCCAAGCTAGGACTCTAAGGTAAAACTCGAAACTCTTAACTGAAACTTAACTAAACTACAACTTTAAGTAAAACTCTAAGCTATGACTCTAAGCTAAAAGTCTAAACCCTTAACTGTAACTAAACTAAACTAGAACTCTAACTAAAACTCTAAGCTAAGACTCTTTGGTAAAACTCTAAACTCTTAACTAAAACTAAACTAAACTAGAACTCTAACTGAAACTCAAAGGTAAGACTCTAAGCTAAAAACTCTAAACTCTTAACTAAAACTAAACTAAACTAGAACTCTAACAAAAACTCTAAGCTAAGACTCTAAGCTAAAAAACTCTAAACTCTTAACTAAAACTAAACTAAACTGAAACTCTAAGCTAAGACTCTAAGCTAAAACTCTAAACTCTTAACTATTTCTAAACTAAACTTCAACTTTAACAAAAACTCTAAGCTAAGACTCTAAGTTAAAACTCTAAACTCTTAACTATTACTAAACTAAACTAGAACTCTAACTGAAACTCAAAGGTAAAAAATCAAACTCTTAACTAAAATTAAACTAAACTAGAACTCTAACAAAAAAACTCTAAGCTAAAAAAACTCTAAACTCTTAACTAAAACTAAACTAAACTAAAACTCTAAGCTAAGTCTCTAAGGTAAAACTCCAAACTCTTAACCATATGTAAACTAAACTAGAACTCTATCAAAAACTCTAAGCTAAGACTCTAAGCTAAGACTCTAAACTCTTAACTATTACTAAACTAAACTTCAACTCTAACAAAAACTCTAAGCCAAGACTCTAAGCTAAAACTCTAAACTATTAACTAAAACTAAACTAAACTAGAACTTCAACAAAAACTCTAAGCTAAGACTCTAAGCTAAAAACTCTAAACTCTTAACTAAAACTAAAATAAACTAGAACTCTAACAAAAACTCTAAGCTAAGACTCTAAGCTAAAATTCTAAACTCTTAACTAAAACTAAACTAAACTAGAACTCTAACTAAAACTCAAAGCTAAGACTCTAAGGTAAAACACTAAACTCTTAACTAAAACTAAACTAAACTAGAACTCTAACTGAAACTCAAAGGTAAAAAATCAAACTCTTGACTAAAATTAAACTAAACTAGAACTCTAACAAAAAAACTCTAAGCCAAGACTCTAAGCTAAAACTCTAAACTCTCAACTATTAACTAAAACTAAACTAAACTAGAACTTCAACAAAACTCTAAGCTTAGACTCTAAGCTAAAAACTCTAAACTCTTAACTAAAACTAAACTAAACTTCAACTTTAACAAAAACTCTAAACTATGACTCTAAGCTAAAACTCTAAACTCTTAACTAAAACTAAACTAAACTAGAACTTCAACAAAAACTCTAAGCTAAGAATCTAAGCTAAAAACTCTAAACTCTTAACTAAAACTAAACTAAGCTAGAATTCTAACAAAAACTCTAAGCTAAGACTCTAAGCTAAAATTCTAAACTCTTAACTAAAACTAAACTAAACTAGAACTCTAACAAAAACTCTAAGCTAAAACTCTAAACTCTTAACTATTACTAAACTAAACTTCAACTCTAACAACAACTCTAAGCTAAGACTCTAAGCTAAAACTCTAAACTATTAACTAAAACTAAACTAAACTAGAACTTCAACAAAAACTCTAAGCTAAGACTCTAAGCTAAAAACTCTAAACTCTTAACTGAAACTAAAATAAACTAGAACTCTGACAGAAACTCTAAGCTAAGACTCTAAGCTAAAATTCTAAACTCTTAACTAAAACTAAACTAAACTAGAACTCTAAGCTAAGTCTCTAAGGTAAAACTCCAAACTCTTAACTATATCTAAACTAAACTAGAACTCTAACAAAAACTCTAAGCTAAAACTCTAAACTCTTAACTATTACTAAACTAAACTTCAACTCTAACAACAACTCTAAGCTAAGACTCTAAGCTAAAACTCTAAACTATTAACTAAAACTAAACTAAACTAGAACTTCAACAAAAACTCTAAGCTAAGACTCTAAGCTAAAAACTCTAAACTCTTAACTGAAACTAAAATAAACTAGAACTCTGACAGAAACTCTAAGCTAAGACTCTAAGCTAAAATTCTAAACTCTTAACTAAAACTAAACTAAACTAGAACTCTAACTAAAACTCTAAGCTAAGACTCTAAGGTAAAACACTAAACTCTTAACTAAAACTAAACTAAACTAGAACTCTAGCTGAAACTCAAAGGTAAAAAATCAAACTCTTGACTAAAATTAAACTAAACTAGAACTCTAACAAAAAAAACTCTAAGCCAAGACTCTAAGCTAAAACTCTAAACTCTTAACTATTAACTAAAACTAAACTAAACTAGAACTTCAACAAAACTCTAAGCTTAGACTCTAAGCTAAAAACTCTAAACTCTTAACTTAAACTAAACTTCAACTTTAACAGAAACTCTAAGCTATGACTCTAAGCTAAAACTCTAAACTCTTAACTAAAACTAAACTAAACTAGAACTTCAACAAAAACTCTAAGCTAAGAATCTAAGCTAAAAACTCTAAACTCTTAACTAAAACTAAACTAAACTAGAACTCTAACAAAAACTCTAAGCTAAGACTCTAAGCTAAAATTCTAAACTCTTAACTAAAACTAAACTAAACTAGAACTCTAACAAAAACTCTAAGCTAAGACTCTAAGCCAAAAAACTCTAAACTCATAACTAAAACTAAACTAAACTAGAACTCTAAGCTAAGTCTCTAAGGTAAAACTCCAAACTCTTAACTATATCTAAACTAAACTAGAACTCTAACAAAAACTCTAAGCTAAAACTCTAAACTCTTAACTATTACTAAACTAAACTTCAACTCTAACAACAACTCCAAGCTAAGACTCTAAGCTAAAACTCTAAACTATTAACTAAAACTAAACTAAACTAGAACTTCAACAAAAACTCTAAGCTAAGACTCTAAGCTAAAAACTCTAAACTCTTAACTGAAACTAAAATAAACTAGAACTCTGACAGAAACTCTAAGCTAAGACTCTAAAATAAAATTCTAAACTCTTAACTAAAACTAAACTAAACTAGAACTCTAACTAAAACTCTAAGCTATGACTCTAAGGTAAAACACCAAACTCTTAACTAAAACTAAACTAAACTAGAACTCTAACTGAAACTCAAAGGTAAAACATCAAACTCTTAACTAAAATTAAACTAAACTAGAACTCTAACAAAAAAACTCTAAGCTAAGATTCTAAGCTAAAACTCGAAACTCTTAACTAAAACTTAACCAAACTAAAACTTTAAGTAAAACTCTAAGAAACTCTTAACTAAAACTAAACTAAACTAGAACTCTAACAAAAACTCAAAGGTAAGACTCTAAGCTAAAACTCGAAACTCTTAACTAAAACTTAACTAAACTACAACTTTAAGGTGAAAAGGATGGATGCTTCAAGTTGGAAAATGGGTTTAGAAGGGACATTAAGAAAGGAAATTGCTCTGAAATGCCTTTTGAAAGGTATTTCTTGGTGGTGAGGTATCCAAAGAGGTGTAAAGTAAAGTTGTGGGTGAAAAGGATGGTGCTTCAAGTTGGAAAATGGGTTTAGGAGGGACATTAAGAAAGGAACTTGCTCTGAAATGCCTTTTGAAAAGTATTTCTTGGTGTTGAGGTATCCAAGAAGCTGTAAAGTAAAGTTGTGGGTGAAAAGGATGGGTACTTCAAGTTGGAAAATGAGTTTAGGAGGGACATTAAGAAAGGAACTTGCTCTGAAATGTCTTTGAAAAGTATTTCTAGATGTTGAGGTATCCAGAAAGCTGTAAAGTAAAGTTGTGGGTGAAAAGGATGGGTACTTCAACTTGTAAAATGGGTTTAGGAGTGACATTAAGAAAGGAACTTGCTCTGAAGTGCCTTTTGAAAAGTATTTCTTGGTGTTGAGGTATCCAAAAAGCTGTAAAGTAAAGTTGTGGGTGAAAAGGATGGGTACTTCAAGTTGGAAAATGGGTTTAGAAGGGACATTAAGAAAGGAACTTGCTCTGAAATGGCTTTTGAAAAGTATTTTCTTGGTGTTGAGGTGTCCAAAAAGCTGTAAAGTAAAGTTGTGGGTGAAAAGGATGGGTACTTCAACTTGTAAAATGGATTTAGAAGGGACATTAACAAAGGAACTTGCTCTGAAATGCCTTTTGAAAAGTATTTCTTGGTGTTGAGGTATCCAAAAAAGCTGTAAAGTATAGTTCTGGATGAAAAGGATGGATTCTTCAAGTTGGAAAATGGGTTTAGAAGGGACATTAAGAAAGGAACTTGCGCTGAAATGCCTTTGAAAGGTATTTCTTGGTGTTGAGGTATCCAAAAAGCTGTAAAGTATAGTCGTGGGTGAAAAAGATGGGTACTTCAACTTGGAAAATGGGTTTAGAAGGGACATTAAGAAAAAAAGTTGCTCTGAAATGCCCTTTGAAAAGTATTTCTTGGTGTTGAGGTATCCAAAAAGCTGTAATGTAAAGTTGTGGGTGAAAAGGATGGGTGCTTCAACTTTTAAAATGGGTTTAGAAGGGACATTAAGAAAAAAAGTTGCTCTGAAATGCCTTTTGAAAGGTATTTCATGGTGTTGAGGTATCCGAAAAGCTGTAAAGTAAAGTTGTGTGTGAAATGGATGGGTACTTCAAGCTGTAAAATGGGTTTAGAAGGGACATTAAGAAAGGAAATTGTTTTGAAATGATATAGTAAAGCCTTAAAAAAGTATTAAAAAATGGGGGGCTCAGGGGCCTTTGGGGCACCGGGGGTTTGGGGACCCGGGGGACCCTTTGGGAGCCCGGGTGAGCCTTTGGGGACTGGAGGCTTCCTTCGGGGTTGGGGTATGGGGATCGGAGCCCTTTGGGTCGGGGTAGGGGGATTGGGGCCCTTTGGGGTTGGGGTATGGGACCTCACGACACTGTTTAAATAGAACTTGTGTATTATAACGACCATACTCAAAACCTCTTCTAAAAACATCTTCTAAAATCATCTTTTAAAATGTCTCTAACTGTTTCGCCGAAATAATTCCCTAAAATGTCTAAAACGGTTTCGCCCAAATAATCTCTAAACGTAATTTCATCGTGTTCCCTTTGTTTTTGGCATCTCTGCGCTGTAATATTTGAAATTACTAAGAAACCTTTTCCCGCGCATCTCTAAGATCAAAACATTCGCCGGAGTTACAATTAACCTTGCCATAACCTGTCAGCTATTTATAAACTTTGCCCCGGAAACAATTCTGGCCGAACTCCAAAGATATTAATAAACTTCGTCCAGGAGACAATTCTCCTTGGAAACAATAAATTAATTCCCCTTTCGTGAATCAATAATTCCCCTTAGAAACAACAAATTAATTCCCCTTTCGTAACAAATCAATCAATCATGACATCATCTGTTAGAAACACGTGATCCTGTTTTCCTATTCCTGGATCATAACATTCGTAAGAAGTGTCATTGACTCCGGTCCCCGTTAGACTCAATAATCCAGAAAACATCCATCAAAGTGAGAAAATACTGTTTTTCCATTCTCACTGAAAAAAACCATAAAACAGACATAAATTGATCTTGACATCCATGAAAAACATCAAATAAATTGACCAACACTCATAACCGTCCAAGAAACATCCATAAAAGTGAGAAAATTCCTGTTTTTTCAAGTGAGAAAAATTCTGTTTTTTCATTCTCAGTGAGAAAACCATCTCCCTAGGGACTCTATGCCCATATTTGGTGCCCCGTTCGGACTGGTACCCCCTTTTCTACTGAGGTCTAAGAAAACAACACCTAATTTAAAGGTGTTACGTCAAGAATACGTCGTATATATGGGGAAATGAGACCAACTCTGTAAACATCTATAAACTCAAAATTTGGTTTGCAATTAGAAGACACGGAAGGCTTGCCACTTTCATTGGGAATTTGTTTTACATTTGGGCAGGATTAAAGAAGAAAATTTACATCAAGAACTTTGAATGAACTTTGTCGGTGAACTCCTCTGAAAACAATCTGGTGAATAATCTGGAATTTTATTATTTTGTAAATGTCTCGAAAAGTTAATTATTTTGAGTAGAGATGCCTCATGAGCTCGTGTCGCTCACCCCTGCTGCCACCTACAACTTTTTTTTACATAATTTATTTCTGTTTGTTGTCAGTGAGAATGAAAAAACAGGAATTTTCTCACTTTGATGGATGTTTTCTTGGACGATTATGTGTGTTGGTCAATTTATTTGATGTTTTTCATGGATGTCAACAGTAATTTATGTCTGTTTTATGGGTTTTGTCAGTGAGAATGGAAAAAGAGGAACTTTCTCACTTTAATGGATGTCAACAGCAATTTATGTCTGTTTTATGGCTTTTGTCAGTGAGAATGAAAAAACAGGAACTTTCTCACTTTCATGGATGTCAACAGCAATTTATGTATGTTTTATGGTTTTTGTCAGTGAGAATGGAAAAACAGTATTTTTCTCACTTTGCTGTCAGTCATTAATCAAATTGTTTCCGGGCAAAGTTTAGTAATGTCTGACAGGTACTGCTCCAGGAATAGATCCAAGTCATTAGTCTTTGCCTCGGAAACAATTCTACTGGTCGAACTCCAAAAGATATTAATAACCAAACGCCATGGAAACAATTCTCCAAGAAACATCTTAGCGATGAATAGATTTAGCGCGGGAATCAGGTTTCTTAGTAATTTGAAATAGGACAGCGCAGAGATGCCAAAAAACAAAAGGAACACGCTGAAATAACGTTTAGGGGTTATTTGGGCGAAACCGTTTTTAGACATTTTATGGAATTATTTCGGCGAAACAGTTAGAGACATTTTAAAAGATGATTTTAAAAGATGATTTTAGAAGAGGATTTGAGGGTGAAACTCTGTGGTCGTTATAATACACAAGTTGTATTTGAACAGTGTCGTGAGGTCCCCTACCCCAACCCCAAAGAGCTTCGATCCCCCCACCCCAACCCCGAAGGAAGCCCCCGGTCCTAATAGGTCCCCCAAGCTCCCAAAGGACCACCCGGCCCTCAAGGGCCCCCCCAGACCCTCAAAGGCTCTCCCCGGGCCCCGTCTTTCCTTGATGTGCGTTGTCTGAAACCTATGATTTGGGGTGTATGGGTTGCTATTTTTGACTTTTCTGAGTTGGATTTCTTAGTCTTTCATAGGTATGTGTTGTCTGAAACCTATGATTTGGGATGGATGGTTTGCTATTTTTGACTTTTCTGAGCTGGATTTCTTACCCTTTCATAGGTGTGTGTTGTCAGAAAATTATGATTTGGGATGTGTAGTTTGCTAGTTGGACTTTTCAGAGCTAGGATTCTTAGTCTCTCATAGGCGTTTGTTGTCTGAAACCTATAGTTTGGGATGAATAGTTTGCTATTTCAGGCTTTTATGAGCTAGGTTTCCGAGTATATCGTAGGCGAATGTTGTCTGAAACTTATGATTTGGGATATGTAAATTACTATTTCGGCCTTTTCTGAGCTAGATTTCTTAGTCTTTTGTTGGTGTGTGTTGTCTGAAACCTATGATTTGGGATGGGTGGATTGCTATTTATGACTTTTCTGAGCTGGATTTCTTAGCCATTCATAGGTGTGTGTTACGTTTAGGGGTTATTTGGGCGAAACCGTTTTAGACATTTTATGGAATTATTTCGGCGAAACAGTTAGAGACATTTTAAAAGATGATTTTAAAAGATGATTTTAGAAGAGGATTTGAGGGTGAAACTCTGTGGTCGTTATAATACACAAGTTGTATTTGAACAGTGTCGTGAGGTCCCCTACCCCAACCCCAAAGAGCTTCGATCCCCCCAACCCCACCCCGAAGAAACCCCCGGTCCTAATAGGTCCCCCAAGCTCCCAAAGGACCACCCAACCCTCAAGGGCCCCCCAGACCCTCAAAGGCCCTCCCCGGGCCCCGTCTTTCCTTGATGTGCGTTGTCTGAAACCTATGATTTGGGGTGTATGGGTTGCTATTTGTGACTTTTCTGAGTTGGACTTCTTAGTCTTTCATAGGTATGTGTTGTCTGAAACCTATGATTTGGGATGGATGGTTTGCTATTTTTGACTTTTCTGAACTGGATTTCTTACCCTTTCATAGGTGTGTGTTGTCAGAAAATTATGATTTGGGATGTGTAGTTTGCTAGTTGGACTTTTCCGAGCTAGGATTCTTAGTCTCTCATAGGCGTTTGTTGTCTGAAACCTATAGTTTGGGATGAATAGTTTGCTATTTCAGGCTTTTATGAGCTAGGTTTCCTAGTATTTCGTAGGCGAATGTTGTCTGAAACTTATGATTTGGGATATGTAAATTACTATTTCGGCCTTTTCTGAGCTAGATTTCTTAGTCTTTCGTTGGTGTGTGTTGTCTGAAACCTATGATTTGGGATGGGTGGATTGCTATTTCTGACTTTTCTGAGCTGAATTTCTTAGCCATTCATAGGTGTGTGTTGTCTGAAACTTATGATTTGGAATGGTTAATTTGCTATTTCCAGCTTTTATTAGCTAGGTTTCTTAGCCTTTCATAGGTGTGTGTTGTCAGAAAATTATGATTTGGGATGTGTAGTTTGCTATTTGGACTTTTCAGAGCTAGGATTCTTAGTCCCTCATAGGTGTTTGTTGTCTGAAACCTATAGTTTGGGATGAGTAGTTTGCTATTTTTGACTTTTCTGAGCTGGATTTCTTAGTCTTTCGTTGGTGTGTGTTGTCTGAAACCTATGATTTGGGATGGGTGGATTGCTATTTATGACTTTTCTGAGCTGAATTTCTTAGCCATTCATAAGTATGTGTTGTCTGAAACTTATGATTTGGAATGGTTAATTTGCTATTTCCAGCTTTTATTAGCTAGGTTTCTTAGCCTTTCATAGGTGTGTGTTGTCAGAAAATTATGATTTGGGATGTGTAGTTTGCTATTTGGACTTTTCAGAGCTAGGATTCTTAGTCCCTCATAGGTGTTGGTTGTCTGAAACCTATAGTTTGGGATGAGTAGTTTGCTATTTTTGACTTTTCTGAGCTGGATTTCTTACCCTTTCATAGGTGTGTGTTGTCAGAAAATTATGATTTGGGATGTGTAGTTTGCTAGTTGGACTTTTCAGAGCTAGGATTCTTAGTCTCTCATAGGCGTTTGCTGTCTGACACCTATAGTTTGGGATGAATAGTTTGCTATTTCAGGCTTTTATGAGCTAGGTTTCGTAGTATTTCGTAGGTGTGTGTTGTCTGAAACTTATGATTTGGGATATGTAAATTACTATTTCGAGCTTTTCTTAGCTAGATTTCTTAGTCTTTCGTTGGTGTGTGTTGTCTGAAACCTATGATTTGGGATGGATGGATTGCTATTTATGACTTTTCTGAGCTGGATTTCTTAGCCGTTCATAGGTGTGTGTTGTCTGAAACTTATGATTTGGAATGGTTAATTTGCTATTTCCAGCTTTTATTATCTAGGTTTCTTAGCCTTTCATAGGTGTGTGTTGTCAGAAAATTATGATTTGGGATGTGTAGTTTGCTATTTGGACTTTTCAGAGCTAGGATTCTTAGTCCCTCATAGGTGTTTGTTGTCTGAAACCTATAGTTTGGGATGAGTAGTTTGCTATTTCGGGCTTTTATGAGCTAGGTTTCTTAGCCTTTCGTAGGTGTGTGTTGACTGAAACTTATGATTTGGGATATGTAAATTACTATTTCGGGCTTTTCTAAGCTAGATTTCTTAGTCTTTCGTTGGTGTGTGTTGTCTGAAACCTATGATTTGTGGTGTATGGGTTGCTATTTTTTGACTTTTCTGAGTTGGATTTCTTAGTCTTTCATAGGTATGTGTTGTCTGAAACCTATGATTTGGGATGAGTGATTTGCTATTTTTGACTTTTCTGAGCTGGATTTCTTACCCTTTCATAGGTGTTTGTTGTCAGAAAATTATGATTTGGGATGTGTAGTTTGCAAGTTGGACTTCTCAGAGCTAGGATTCTTAGTCTCTTCTAGGCGTTTGTTGTCTGAAACCTATAGTTTGGGATGAATAGTTTGCTATTTCAGGCTTTTATGAGCTAGGTTTCCTAGTATTTCGTAGGCGAATGTTGTCTGAAACGTATGATTTGGGATATGTAAATTACTATTTCGGGCTTTTCTGAGCTAGATTTCTTAGTCTTTCGTTGGTGTGTGTTGTCTGAAACCTATGATTTGGGATGGGTGGATTGCTATTTTTGACATTTCTGAGTTGGATTTCTTAGCCATTCATAGGTGTGTGTTGTCTGAAACTTAAGATTTGGGATGGTTAATTTGCTATTTCCGGCTTTTATTAGCTAGGTTTCTTAGCCTTTCATAGGTGTGTCTTGTCAGAAAATTATGATTTGGGATGTGTAGTTTGCTTTTTGGACTTTTCAGAGCTAGGATTCTTAGTCCCTCATAGGTGCTTGTTGTCTGAAACCTATAGTTTGGGATGAGTAGTTTGCTATTTCAGGCTTTTCTGAGCTAAGGTTTCTTAGTATTTCATAGGTGTGGTTTGTCTGAAACTTATGATTGAAGTGTGTAATTTGCTATTTCCGACTTTTCATAACCAGATTTCTTAGTCTTTCGTAGGTGTGTGATGACTGAAACCTATGATTTGGGATGTGTGGGTTGCTATTTTTTGACTTTTCTGAGTTCTAGTTTAGTTTAGTTTTAGTTAAGAGTTTAGAGTTTTTAGCTTAGAATCTTAGCTTAGAGTTTTTGCTAGAGTTCTAGTTTAGTTTAGTTTTAGTTAAGAGTTTAGAGTTTTTAGCTTAGAGTCTTAGCTTAGAGTTTTTGTTGAAGTTCTAGTTTAGTTTAGTTTTAATTAAGAGTTTAGAGTTTTAGCTTAGAGTCATAGCTTAGAGTTTTTGTTAAAGTTGAAGTTTAGTTTAGTAATAGCTAAGAGTTTGGAGTTTTACCTTAGAGACTTAACTTAGAGTTTTAGTTTAGTTTAGTTTTAGTTAAGAGTTTAGAGTTTTTTAGCTTAGAGTCTTAGATTAGAGTTTTTGTTAGAGTTCTAGTTTAGTTTAGTTTTAATTAAGAGTTTAGAGTTTTTAGCTTAGAGTCATAGCTTAGAGTTTTTGTTAGAGTTCTAGTTTAGTTTAGTTTTAGTTAAGAGTTTAGAGTTTTTAGCTTAGAGTCTTAGCTTAGAGTTTTTGTTGAAGCTCTAGTTTAGTTTAGTTTTAGTTAAGAGTTTATAGTTTTAGCTTAAAGTCTTAGCTTAGAGTTTTTGTTAGAGTTTTAGTTTAGTTTAGTTTTAGATAAGAGTTAAGAGTCTCGAGTTTTTAGCTTAGAGTCTTAGCTTAGAGTTTCTGTTAGAGTTCTAGTTTAGTTTACTTCTAGTTAAGAGTTTAGAGTTTTAGCTTAGAGTCTTAGCTTAGATTTTTTGTTAGAGTTCTAGTTTAGTTTAGTTATAGTTAAGAGTTTGGTGTTTTACCTTACAGACTTAGCTAAGAGTTTTAGTTTAGTTTTAGTTTAGTTATAGTTATAGTTAAGAGTTTGGTCTTTTACCTTAGAGACTTAGCTTAGAGTTTTAGTTTAGTTCAGTTTTAGTTAAGAGTTTAGAGTTTTAGCTTAGAGTCGTAGTTTAGTTTAATTTAGAGTTCTAGTTTAGTTTTAGTTAAGAGTTTAGAATTTTACCGTAGAGTCTTAGCTTAGAGTTTTAGTTAGAGTTAAAGTTTAGTTTAGTTACAGTTAAGAATTTAGAGTTTTAGCTTAGAGTCATAGCTTAGAGTTTTACTTAAAGTTATAGTTTGGTTAAGTTTTAGTTAAGAGTTTCGAGTTTTAGCTGAGTCTTAGCTTAGAGTTTTTGTTAGAGTTCTAGTTTAGTTTAGATTTAGTTAAGAGTTTAGAGTTTTACCTTAGAGTCTTAGCTTAGAGTTTTTGTTAGAGTTCTAGTTTAGTTTAATTTTAGTTAAGAGTTTGATGTTTTACCTTTGAGTTTCAGTTAGAGTTCTAGTTTAGTTTACTTTTAGTTAAGAGTTTGGTGTTTTACCATGGAATCTTAGCTTAGAGTTTTAGTTAGAGTTCTAGTTTAGTTTAGTTTTAGTTAAGAGTTTAGAAATTTAGCTTAGAGTCTTAGCATAGAGTTTTAGTTAGAGTTCTAGTTTAGTTTAGTTTTAGTTAAGAGTTTAGAGTTTTTAGCTTAGAGTCTTAGCTTAGAGTTTTTGTTAGAGTTGAAGTTTAGTTTAGTAATAGTTAAGAGTTTAGAGTTTTAGATTAGAGTCTCAGCTTAGAGCTTTAGTTAGAGTTGAAGTTTAGTTTAGTAATAGTTAAGAGTTCAGAGTTCTACCTTAGAGTCTTAGCTTAGAGTTTTTGTTAGAGTTCTCGTTTAGTTTAGATATAGTTAAGCGTTTGGAGTTTTACCTTCGAGACTTAGCTTAGAGTTATAGTTTAGTTTAGTTTTAGTTAAGAGTTTAGAGTTTTTAGCTTAGAGTCTTAGCTTAGAGTTTTTGTTAGAGTTCTAGTTTAGTTTAGTTTTAGTTAAGAGTTTAGAGTTTTATCTTAGAGTCATAGCTTAGAGTTTTTGTTGAAAATCTAGTTTAGTTTAGTTTAGTTAAGAGTTTAGAGTTCTACCTTAGAGTCTTAGCTTAGAGTTTTTTGTTATAGTTCTACTTTAGTTTAGTTTTAATCAAGAGTTTAGAGTTTTTAGCTTAGAGTCTTAGCTTAGAGTTTTACTTAGAGATCTAGTTTAGTTTAGTTTTAGTTAAGAGTTTAGAGTTTTATCTTAGAGTCTTAGCTTAGAGTTTTCGTTAAAATCTAGTTTAGTTTAGTTAAGAGTTTAGAGTTCTACCTTAGAGTCTTAGCTTAGAGTTTTTTTTGTTGGAGTTCTACTTTAGTTTAGCTTTAGTTAAGAGTTTAGAGTTTTAGCTTAGAGTCATAGCTTAGAGTTTTTGTTACAGTTCTAGTTTAGTTTAGTTTTAGTTAAGATTTTAGTGTTTTAGCATAGAGTCTTAGCTTAGAGTTTTTGTTAGAGTTCTAGTTTTACTTAAGAGTTTAGAGTTTTAGCTTAGAGTCTCAGCTTAGAGTTTTTGTTAGAGTTCTAGTTTAGTTTAGTTTTAGTTAAGAGTTTAGAGTTTTACCTTAGAGTCTTAGCTTAGAGTTTTTGTTAGAGTTCTAGTTTAGTTTAATTTTAGTTAAGAGTTTGATGTTTTACCTTTGAGTTTCAGTTAGAGTTCTAGTTTAGTTTACTTTTAGTTATGAGTTTGGTGTTTTACCTTGGAGTATTAGCTTAGAGTTTTAGTTAGAGTTCTAGTTTATTTTTAGTTAAGAGTTTAGAATTTAAGCTTAGAGTCTTAGCTTAGAGTTTTTGTTAGAGTTCTAGTTTATTTTAGTTTTAGTTAAGAGTTTAGAGTTTTAGCTTAGAGTCCTAGCTTAGAGTTTTTTTTGTTGAAGTTCTAGTTTAGTTTAGTTAATAGTTTCGAGTTTTAGCTTAGAGTCTCGGCTTAGAGTTTTTGTTAGAGTTGAAGTTTAGTTTAGTAATAGTTAAGAGTTTAGAGTTTTAGCTTAGAGTCTTAGCTTAGAGTTTTTGTTAGAGTTCTAGTTTAGTTTAGTTATAGTTAAGAGTTTGGAGTTTTACCTTCGAGACTTAGCTTAGAGTTTTAGTTTAGTTTAGTTTTAGTTAAGAGTTTAGAGTTTTTTTTTAGCTTAGAGTCTTAGCTTCGAGTTTTTGTTAGAGTTCTAGTTTAGTATAGTTTTAGTTAAGAGTTTGGTGTTTTACCTTAGAGTCATAGCTTAGAGTTTTAGTTGCAGTTTTAGTTTAGTTTTAGTTAAGAGTTTAGAATTTTAGCTTAGAGTCTTAGCTTAGAGTTTTTTGTTATAGTTCTAGTTTAGTTTAGTTTTAGTTAAGAGTTTCGAGTTTTTAGCTTAGAGTCTTAGCTTAGAGTTTTTGCGAAGTTGAAGTTTAGTTTAGTCATAGTTAAGAATTTAGAGTTTTTAGCATAGACTCTTAGCTTAGAGTTTTACTTAGAGTTCTAGTTTAGTTTAGTTTTAGTTAAGAGTTTAGAGTTTTATCTTAGAGTCTTAGCTTAGAGTTTTTGTTGAAAATCTAGTTTAGTTTAGTTAAGAGTTTAGAGTTCTACCTTAGAGTCTTAGCTTAGAGTTTTACTTAGAGTTGAAGTTTAGTTTAGTTATAGTTAAGGGTTTAGAGTTTTAGCTTGGACTCTTAGCTTAGAGTTTTAGTTAGAGTTCTAGCATAGTTTAGTTTTAGTTAAGAGTTTAGAGTTTTAGCTTGGATTCTTAGCTTAGTGTTTTAGTTAGAGTTCTAGCATAGTTTAGTTTTAGTTAAGAGTTTAGAGTTTTACCTTAAAGTCTTAGATTAGAGTTTTACTTAGAGTTGAAGTTTCGTTTAGTTTAGTTATAGTTAAGAGTTTATAGTTTTAGCTTAGAGTCTTAGCTTAGAGTTTTAGTTAGAGTTATTGTTTAGTTTAGTTTTAGTTAAGAGTTATAGCTTAGAGGTTTAGCCTAGAATCTTAGCTTAGAGATTTAGTTAGAGTGTTAGGTTAGACTAGATTAAGTTAGGTTAGATTAGGTTAGGTTAAGTCAGGTTAGGTAAGTTAGGTTAGGCTAGCTAAGTTAGGTTAGGATAGGTTAGCTAGTAAACATCTCTCCATGTTTAAGTTAGGTTAGGTTAGGCTAGATTAAGTTATGTTAGGTTAGGTTAAGTTAGGTTAGGTTAGCCTACGTGCGCGCGCGTACGTAGGCTAACCTAACCTATCCTAACTTAACCTAACCTAACAAAACTTAATCTAGCCTAACCTAACCTAACCTAACTTAAACATGGAGAGATGTTTACTAGCTAATCTAACCTAACCTAACTTAGCTAACCTAACCTAACTTACCTAAGCTGACTTAACCTAACCTAATCTAACCTAACTTCATCTAGTCTAACCTAACACTCTAACTAAATCTCTAAGCTAAGATTCTAGGCTAAACCTCTAAGCTATAACTCTTAACTAAAACTAAACTAAACAATAACTCTAACTAAAACTCTAAGCTAAGACTCTAAGCTAAAACTATAAACTCTTAACTATAACTAAACTAAACGAAACTTCAACTCTAATTAAAACTCTAATCTAAGACTTTAAGGTAAAACTCAAAACTCATAACTAAAACTAAACTAGAACTAGAACTCTAAATAAAACTCTAAGCTAAGACTTTAAGGTAAAACTCTAAACTCTTAACTAAAACTAAACTATGCTAGAACTCTAACTAAAACACTAAGCTAAGAATCCAAGCTAAAACTCTAAACCCTTAACTATAACTAAACTAAACTTCAACTCTAAGTAAAACTCTAAGCTAAGACTCTAAGGTAGAACTCTAAACTCTTAACTAAACTAAACTAGATTTTGAACAAAAACTCTAAGCTAAGACTCTAAGATAAAACTCTTAACTAAAACTAAACTAAACTAGAACTCTAAGTAAAACTCTAAGCGAAGAGTCTATGCTAAAAACTCTAAATTCTTAACTATGACTAAACTAAACTTCAATTTCACAAAAACTCTAAGCTAAGACTCTAAGCAAAAAACTCGAAACTCTTAACTAAAACTAAACTAAACTAGAACTATAACAAAAAACTCTAAGCTAAGACTCTAAGCTAAAATTCTAAACTCTTAACTAAAACTAAACTAGAACTCTAACTAAAACTCTAAGCTATGACTCTAAGGTAAAACACCAAACTCTTAACTAAAACTAAACTAAACTAGAACTCTAACAAAAACTCTAAGCTAAGACTCTAAGCTAAAAAAACTCTAAACTCTTAACTAAAACTAAACTAAACTAAAACTCTAAGCTAAGTCTCGAAGGTAAAACTCCAAACGCTTAACTATATCTAAACTAAACTAGAACTCTAACAAAAACTCTAAGCTAAGACTCTAAGGTAAAACTCTAAACTCTTAACTATTACTAAACTAAACTTCAACTCTAACAAAAACTCTAAGCTGAGACTCTAAGCTAAAACTCTAAACTATTAACTAAACTAAACTAGAACTTCAACAAAAAAAACTCTAAGCTAGGACTCTAAGCTAAAAACTCTAAACTCTTAACTAAAGCTAAAATAAACTAGAACTCTAACAAAAACTCTAAGCTAAGACTCTAAGCTAAAATTCTAAACTCTTAACTAAAACTAAACTAGAACTCTAACTAAAACTCTAAGCTAAGACTCTAAGGTAAAACACCAAACTCATAACTAAAAGTAAACTAAACTAGAACTCTAACTGAAACTCAAAGGTAAAACATCAAACTCTTAACTAAAATTAAACTAAACTAGAACTCTAACAAAAACTCTAAGCTAAGACTCTAAGGTAAAACTCTAAACTCTTAACTATTACTAAACTAAACTTCAACTCTAACAAAAACTCTAACCTGAGACTCTAAGCTAAAAATCTAAACTCTTAAGTAAAACTAGAACTCTAACAAAAACTCTAAGCTAAAACTCTATGCTAAAAAACTAAACTCTTAACTAAAACTAAACTAAACTAGAACTCTAACAAAAACTCTAAGCTATGACTCTAAGCTAAAACTCTAAACTCTTAACTAAAGCTAAACTAAAGTAGAACTCCAACAAATAAAACTCTAAGCTAAGACTCTAAGGTAGAACTCTAAACTCTTAACTAAACTAAACTAGATTTTCAACAAAAACTCCAAGTTAAGACTCTAAGATAAAACTCTAAACTCTTAACTAAAACTAAACTAAACTAGAACTCTAACAAAAACTCTAAGCTAAGACTCTAAGCTAAAAACTCTAAACTCTTGACTAAAACTAAACTAAAGTAGAACTATAACAAAAAACTCTAAGCTAAGACTCTAAGGTAGAACTCTAAACTCTTAACTAAACTAAACTAAACTAGATTTTCAACAAAAACTCTAAGCTATGACTCTAAGATAAAACTCTAAACTCTTAACTAAAACTAAACTAAACTAGAACTCTAACAAAAACTCTAAGCTAAGACTCTAAGCTAAAAAAAACTCTAAACTCTTAACTAAAACTAAACTAAACTATAACTCTAAGCTAAGTCTCGAAGGTAAAACTCCAAACGCTTAACTATATCTAAACTAAACGAGAACTCTAACAAAAACTCTAAGCTAAGACTCTAAGGTAGAAATCTGAACTCTTAACTATTACTAAACTAAACTTCAACTCTAACTAAAGCTCTAAGCTGAGACTCTAATCTAAAACTCTAAACTCTTAACTATTACTAAACTAAACTTCAACTCTAACAAAAACTCTAAGCTAAGACTCTAAGCTAAAAACTCTAAACTCTTAACTAAAACTAAACTAAACTAGAACTCTAACTAAAACTCTATGCTAAGACTCTAAGCAAAATTTCTAAACTCTTAACTAAAACTAAACTAAACTAGAACTCTAACTGAGACTCAAAGGTAAAACATCAAACTCTTAACTAAAATTAAACTAAACTAGAACTCTAGCAAAAACTCTAAGCTAAGACTCTAAGGTAAAACTCTAAACTCTTAACTAAAACTAAACTAAACTAGAACTCTAAATAAAACTAAACTATGACTCTAAGCTAAAAACTCTAAACTCTTAACTAAAACTAAACTAAACTAGAACTCTAATTAAAACTCTAAGTCTAAGCTAAAACTCTAAACTAAAACTAAACTAAACTAGAACTTCAACAAAAACTCTAAACTAAGACTCTAAGCTAAAAACACTAAACTCTTAACTAAAACTAAACTAAAACTCTAACATAAACTCTAAGCTGAGACTCTAAGCTAAAACTCTAAATCTTAAGTAAAACTAAACTAAACTAAAACTCTAAGCTAAGTCTCTAAGGTAAAACTCCAAACTCTTAACTATAACTAAACTAGAACTCTAACAAAAACTCTAAGCTAAGACTCTAAGTTAAACTCTAAACTCTTAACTAAAACTAAAATAAACTAGAACTCTAACAAAAACTCTATGCTAAGACTCTAAGCTAAAACTCTAAACTCTTAACTAAAACTAAACTGAACTAGAACTCTAATTAAAAATCTAAGTCTAAGCTAAAACTCTAAACTAAACTAGAACTTCAACAAAAACTCTAAACTAAGACTCTAAGCTTAAAACTCTAAACTCTTAACTAAAACTAAACTAAACTAGAACTCTAACAAAAACTCTAAGCTAAGACTCTAAGCTAAAACTCTAAACTCTTAACTAAAACTGAACTAAACTAAAACTCTAAGCTAAGTCTCTAAGGTAAAACACCAAACTCTTAACTATAACTATAACAAAACTAAAACTAAACTAAAACTCTTAGCTAAGTCTGTAAGGTAAAACACCAATTTCTAAACTATAACTAAACTAAACTAGAACTCTAACAAAAAATCTAAGCTAAGACTCTAAGCTAAAACTCTAAACTCTTAACTAGAAGTAAACTAAACTAGAACTCTAACAGAAACTCTAAGCTAAGACTCTAAGCTAAAAACTCGAGACTCTTAACTCTTAACTAAAACTAAACTAAACTAAAACTCTAACAAAAACTCTAAGCTAAGACTCTAAGCTAAAACAATAAACTCTTAACTAAAACTAAACTAAACTAGAGCTTCAACAAAAACTCTAAGCTAAGACTCTAAGCTAAAAACTCTAAACTCTTAACTAAAACAAAACTAAACTAGAACTCTAACTAAAACTCTAAGCTATGACTCTAAGCTAAAAACTCTAAACTCTTAATTAAAACTAAACTAAACTAGAACTCTAACAAAAACTCTAATCTAAGACTCTAAGCTAAAAAACTCTAAACTCTTAACTAAAACTAAACTAAACTAAAACTCTAAGTTAAGTCTCTAAGGTAAAACTCCAAACTCTTAACTATTACTAAACTAAACTTCAACTTTAACAAAAACTCTAAGCTATGACTCTAAGTTAAAACTATAAACTCTTAATTAAAACTAAACTAAACTAGAACTTCAACAAAAACTCTAAGCTAAGACTCTAAGCTAAAAACTCTAAACTCTTAACTAAAACAAAACTAAACTAGAACTCTAACAAAAACTCTAAGCTAAGACTCTAAGCTAAAAACTCTAAACTCTTAACTAAAACTAAACTAAACTAGAACTCAGAAAAGTAAAAAAATAGCAACCCACACATCCCAAATCATAGGTTTCAGTCATCACACACCTACGAAAGACTAAGAAATCTGTTTATGAAAAGTCGGAAATAGCAAATTACAAACCTCAATCATAAGTTTCAGACAATACACACCTATGAAATACTAAGAAACCTTAGCTCAGAAAGCCTGAAATAGCAAACTACTCATCCCAAACTATAGGTTTCAGACAACAAGCACCTATGAGGGACTAGGAATCCTAGCTCTGAAAAGTCCAAAAAGCAAACTACACATCCCAAATCATAATTTTCTGACAAGACACACCTATGAAAGGCTAAGAAACCTAGCTAATAAAAGCCGGAAATAGCAAATTAACCATCCCAAATCATAAGTTTCAGACAAAACACACCTATGAATGGCTAAGAAATCCAACTCAGAAAAGTCAAAAATAGCAACCCACACATCCCAAATCATAGGTTTCAGACAACACACACCAACGAAAGACTAAGAAATCTAGCTCAGAAAAGCCCGAAATAGTAATTTACATATCCCAAATCATAAGTTTCAGACAACATTCGCCTACGAAATACTAGGAAACCTAGCTCATAAAAGCCTGAAATAGCAAACTATTCATCCCAAACTATAGGTTTCAGACAGCAAACGCCTATGAGAGACTAAGAATCCTAGCTCTGAAAAGTCCAACTTGCAAACTATACATCCCAAATCATAATTTTCTGACAGCACATACCTATGAAAGGGTAAGAACTCCAGCTCAGAAAAGTCAAAAATAGCAAACCACTCATCCGAAATCATAGGTTTCAGACAACACATACCTATGAAAGACTAAGAAATCCAACTCAGAAAAGTCAAAAAATAGCAACCCATACACCCCAAATCATAGGTTTCAGACAACACACACCAACGAAAGACTAAGAAATCTAGCTTAGAAAAGCCCGAAATAGTAATTTACATATCCCAAATCATAAGTTTCAGTCAACACACACCTACGAAAGGCTAAGAAACCTAGCTCATAAAAGCCCGAAATAGCAAACTACTCATCCCAAACTATAGGTTTCAGACAACAAACACCTATGAGGGACTAAGAATCCTAGTTCTGAAAAGTCCAAACCACAAACTAAACATCCCAAATCATAATTTTCTGACAACACACACCTATGAAAGGCTAAAAAACCTAGCTAATAAATGCTGGAAATAGCAAATTAACCATTCCAAATCATAAGTTTCAGACAACACACACCTACGAACGGCTAAAAAATCCAGCTCAGAAAAGTCATAAATAGCAATCCATCCATCCCAAATCATAGGTTTCAGACAACACACACCAACGAAAGACTAAGAAATCTAGCTCAGAAAAGCTCGAAATAGTAATTTACATATCCCAAATCATAAGATTCAGACAACACACACCTACGAAATACTAGGCAACCTAGCTCATAAAAGCCTGAAATAGCAAACTATTCATCCCAAACTATAGGTTTCAGACAGCAAACGCCTATGAGATACTAAGAATCCTAGCTCTGAAAAGTCCAACTAGCAAACTACACATCCCAAATCATAATTTTCTGACAACACACACCTATGAAAGGGTAAGAAGTCCAGCTCAGAAAAGTCAAAAATAGCAAACTACTCATCCCAAACTATAGGTTTCAGACAACAAACACCTATGAGGGACTAAGAATCCTAGCTCTGAAAAGTCCAAATAGCAAACTACACATCCCAAATCATAATTTTCTGACAACACACACCTATGAAAGGCTAAGAAACCTAGCTAATAAAAGCTGGAAATAGCAAATTAACCATTCCAAATCATAAGTTTCAGACAACACACACCTATGAATGGCTAAGAAATCCAGCTCAGAAAAGTCATAAATAGCAATCCACCCATCCCAAATCATAGGTTTCAGACAACACACACCAACAAAAGACTAAGAAATCTAGCTCAGAAAAGGCCGAAATAGTAATTTACATATCCCAAATCATAAGTTTCAGACAACATTCGCCCACGAAATACTAGGAAACCTAGCTCATAAAAGCCTGAAATAGCAAACTATTCATCCCAAACTATAGGTTTCAGACAACAAACGCCTATGAGAGACTAAGAATCCTAGCTCTGAAAAGTCCAACTAGCAAACTACACATCCCAAATCATAATTTTCTGACAACACACACCTATGAAAGGGTAAGAAATCCAGCTCAGAAAAGTCAAAAATAGCAAACCATCCATCCCAAATCATAGGCTTCAGACAACACATACCTATGAAAGACTAAGAAATCCAACTCAGAAAAGTAAAAAATAGCAACCCATACAACCCAAATCATAGGTTTCAGACAACGCACATCAAGGAAAGACGGGGCCCGGGGAGACCCTTTGAGGGTCTGGGGGGCCCTTGAGGGCCGGGTGGTCCTTTGGGAGCTTGGGGGACCTATTAGGACCGGGGGCTTCCTTCGGGGTTGGGGTGGGAGGATCGAAGCTCTTTGGGGTTGGGGTAGGGGACCTCACGACACTGTTCAAATACAACTTGTGTATTATAACGACCACAGAGTTTCACCCTCAAATCCTCTTCTAAAATCATCTTTTAAAATCATCTTTTAAAATGTCTCTAACTGTTTCGCCGAAATAATTCCATAAAATGTCTAAGAACGGTTTCGCCCAAATAACCCCTAAACGTAATTTCAGCGTGTTCCTTTTGTTTTTTGGCATCTCTGCGCTGTCCTATTTCAAATTACTAAGAAACCTGATTCCCGCGCTAAATCTATTCATCGCTAAGATGTTTCTTGGAGAATTGTTTCCATGGCGTTTGGTTATTAATATCTTTTGGAGTTCGACCAGTAGAATTGTTTCCGAGGCAAAGACATTAATGACTTGGATCTATTCCTGGAGCAGTACCTGTCAGACATTACTAAACTTTGCCCGGAAACAATTTGATTAATGACTGACAGCAAAGTGAGAAAAATACTGTTTTTCCATTCTCACTGACAAAAACCATAAAACATACATAAATTGCTGTTGACATCCATGAAAGTGAGAAAGTTCCTGTTTTTTCATTCTCACTGACAAAAGCCATAAAACAGACATAAATTGCTGTTGACATCCATTAAAGTGAGAAAGTTCCTGTTTTTCCATTCTCACTGACAAAAACCATAAAACAGACATAAATTACTGTTGACATCCATGAAAAACATCAAATAAATTGACCAACACACATAACCGTCCAAGAAACATCCATCAAAGTGAGAAAATTCCTGTTTTTTCATTCTCACTGACAACAAACAGACATAAAATATGTAAAAAAAAAAGTTGTAGGTGGCAGCAGGGGTGAGCGACACGAGCTCATGAGGCATCTCTACTATTTTGTTGTATATAAATATGCTAGTTTTAATTTTATTATTTTAGTATTTCTACTGAAGACGGTTGCTGAATATGTGAACGAAACATCGGAGCTTTTTCGCCTGTTTTTTCACTGTCTAAATAAATGGATTTATCCCCATTTGAAACTTAATTTGTTCGTCTTAGAACGTAAGTGTAATCAAAGAAAACAAGACCTTATTTAAAGGTTTTTTGTTGAAAACGCAGATAAAATCAGTTTTATTTCGAAGAAACAGCTCTGTTTTAGCTTTTCTTTGAGCTCTTTCGCGTTTTGTCAGTTTAATCTGGTCTAAGCTGAAGGAAAACAAACTCGAATTAATGTCAAAGCAAGGCTAAACAAAAACTCTCTTTTTCTAAGAGATGTAAAAAATACCATTTGACTAATCTTGAAATTTTTATCATTCCTTTGTTAGATATCACTTTATCGGAAAAAAACCTGTTTTTAAAGATTTCTTCTAAACTTACATATTGTCATATTTGTTGCCAATGTTGTATTTGTTTCCAACGATGTGGTGGTAGTTGGTGTAGTCGTTGTTGACGTTGGTGAAGCTGTAGTCGGGGCTAGAAGATAAAGAAATGGCTTTTAAATTAGGGAAGGATATGAGAAACATCCAAATTACCAAACAAAGAGGATAGGAAACTTGACATGGAGCAAAAAAAAAATCTAATAAATTTTGCAATTAATTACACATCATGGTCTTCTATCAAAAATTGTTGCTTTCTCTTTAAATTGGAGGGCTAGTTAAATTGGAGGGTAATTGATTGGAGGGCTAGTTGCCCTCCAATCACTTTCGACTATTAAAAATGGCACTAGCCCTTTGAATATCCAATCGAATGAGCCTGTTTTGAAGTTTCTACGACCACGCCTTCTATAAAAACCTTATGTACCCCCAGGGCATAACTTAAAACCCATGCTCCGAGGGTTGTGGGGGAGTGTCCTCCTCAAAAAGATATTTTCTATCTGAAAATCAGCTACGTTGACAAAATGCGTATCTAAAAATTTTGATTGGATGTGTTTGGGGAATGATGGGCGTGAAAGGGGGGGGGGGGCTAGTTGCCCTCCAATCACTTTCGACTATTGAAAAGGGCTTTAGTCCTTTGAATTTACAATCGAATGAGCCTGTTTTGAAGTTTCTACGACGACGCCTTCTATAAAAACCTTATATGCCCCCAGGGCAAAACTTAAAACCTTTGCCCTGAGGGTTGCGGGGGAGTGTCCTCCTCAAAAACATATTTTCTATCTGGAAATTAACTAGCTTACGCAGAAAAAATGGCTATCTCAAAATTTTCATTGGATGTGTTTTGAGGAATGATGGGCGTGGGGGGGGGGGGAGAGGGGCTAGGTGCCCTCCGATCACTTTCGACTATTAAAAACGGCACTAGCCCTTTGAATTTCCAATCAAATGAGCCTGTTTTGAAGTTTCTATTACAACACCTTCTATAAACACCTTATATGCCCCCAGGGCATAACTTAAAACCCTTGCCCTGAGGGTTGTGGGGGAGTTACCCTCCAATCCCTTTCGACTATTAAAAAGAGAGCTAGCTCTTTGAATTCTCATTCGAATGAGCCTTTTTTGAAGTTTCTACGACAACGCCTTCTATAAAAACCTTATATGCCCCCAGGGCATAACTTAAAACCCTTCCCCTGAGGGTTATGGGGGAGTGTCCTCCTCAGAAACACATTTTCTATCTTGAAATAAACTATGCTGAACAAAATGGCTATCAAATAATTTTGATTGAATGTGTTTGGGGGAATCATGGGCGTGGGGGGGGGATAGTTGCCCTCCAATCAATTTCGACTATGAAAAAGGGTACTATCCCTTTGAATTTCCATTCGAATGAGCCCGTTTTGAAGTTTCTACGACAACGCCTTCAATAAAAACCTTATATGCCCCCAGGGCATAACTCAAAACCTTTGCCCTGAGGGTTTTGGGGGAGTGTCCTCCTCAAAAAAAATATTTTCTATCTGGAAATCAACTATGCTGAACAAAAAGGCTATCTCAAAAATGTTGATTGGATATGTTTGGGGGAATGATGGGGGTAAGGGGGGGGGCTAGTTGCCCTCCAATCACTTTCGACTTTTAAAAAGGGCACTAGCACTTTGAATTTCCAATCGAGTGAGCCTGTTTTGAAGTTTCTACGATGACGCCTTCTATAAAAACCTTATATGTCCCCAGGGCACAACTTAAAACCTTTGCGGTGAGGGTTGCGGGGGAGTGTCCTCCTCAGAAACATATTTTCTATCTGGAAATTCACTAGCTTACGCTGAAAAAAATGGCTATCTCAAAATTTTGATTGGATGTGTTTTGGGGAATGATGGGCGTTGGGGGGGGGGGGGCTAGGTACCCTCCGATCACTTTCAACTATTAAAAAGGGCACTAGCCCTTTGAATTTCCAATCAAATGAGCCTGTTTTGAAGATTTTACGACAACGCCTTCTACAAACACCTTATATGCCCTAGGGCATAACTTAAAACCCTTGCCCTGAGAGTTGTGGGGGAGTGTCCTCCCCAAAAACATATTTTCTATCTGGAAATCAACTATGCTGAACAAAATGGCTATCTCACAATTTTGATTGGATGTGTTTGGGGGAATGATGGGGGTAAAGGGGGCTAGTTGCCCCCCAATCCCTTTCGATTTTTAAAAAGGGCACTAGCCCTATGAATTTCCAATCGAATGAGCCTGTTCTGAAGTTTCTACGACGATGCCTTCTATAAAAAACCTTATATGCCCCCAGGGCATAACTTAAAAACTTTGCCCTGAGGGTTGCGGTGGAGTCTCTTCCTCAAAAACATATTTTCTATCTGGAAATCAGCTATCCTACGCTGAACAAAATGGCTATCTCAAAATTTTGATTGGATGTGTCTTGGGGAATGAATGATGGGCGTGAGGGGCTCACAATTTTGATTGGATGTGTTTGGGGGAATGATGGGGGTGAGGGGGGGCTAGTTGCCCTCCAATCACTTTCGATTTTTAAAAAGGGCACTAGCCCTTTGAATTTCCAATCGAATGAGCCTGTTTTGAAGTTTCTACGACGACGCCTTCTATAAAAACCTTATATGTCCCCAGGGCATAACTTAAAACCTTTGCGGTGAGGGTTGCGGGGGAGTGTCCTCCTCAGAAACATATTTTCTATCTGTAAATTCACTAGCTTACGCTGAAAAAAATGGCTATCTCAAAATTTTGATTGGATGTGTTTTGGGGAATGATGGGCGTTGGGGGGGGGGGGGGGGCTAGGTACCCTCCGATCACTTTCAACTATTGAAAAGGGCACTAGCCCTTTGAATTTCCAATCAAATGAGCCTGTTTTGAAGATTTTACGACAACGCCTTCTACAAATACCTTATATGGGTTTAAGACATAACTTAAAACCCTTGCCCTGAGAGTTGTGGGGGAGCGTCCTCCCCAAAAACATATTTTCTATCTGAAAATCAACTATGCTGAACAAAATGGCTATCTCACAATTTTGATTGGATGTGTTTGGGGGAATGATGGGGGTGAGGGGGGGCTAGTTGCCCTCCAATCACTTTCGATTTTTAAAAAGGGCACTAGCCCTTTGAATTTCCAATCGAATGAGCCTGTTCTGAAGTTTCTACGACGATGCCTTCTATAAAAACCTTATATGCCCCCAGGCCATAACTTAAAAACTTTGCCCTGAGGGTTGCGGGGGAGTCTCTTCCTCAAAAACATATTTTCTATCAGGAAATCAACTATCCTACGCTGAACAAAATGGCTATCTCAAAATTTTGATTGGATGTGTCTTGGGGAATGAATGATTGGCGTGGGGGGCTAGGTGCCCTCCGATCACTTTCGACTACTAAAAAGGGCACTAGCCCTTTGAATTTCCAATCAAAAGAGCCTGTTTTGAAGTTTCTACGACAACGCCTTCTATAAAAACCTTATATACCCCTGGGCATAACTTAATACCCTTGCCCCGAGTGTTGTGGGGGAGTGTCCATCTCAAAAAGATATTTTCTATCTGGAAATCAGCTACGCTGACAAAATGCGTATCTCAAAATTTTGATTGGATTTGTTTAGGGGAATGATGGGCATGAAGGGGGGGGGGGGCTAGTTACCCTCCAATCACTTTCGACTATTAAAAGGGCACTAGCCCTTTCCAATCGAATGAGCCTGTTTTGAAGTTTCTACGACAACACCTTCTATAAAAGCCTTATATGCCCCCAGGGCATAACTTAAAACCCTTGCCCTGAGGGTTGTGGGGGAGTGTCCGCCTCAAAAACCTATTTTCTATCTGGAAATCAACTACGTTGAACAAAATGGCTATCTCACAATTTTGATTGCATGTTTTTGGGGGAAAGATGGGCATGGAGGGAGCTAGTTGCCCTCCAGTACCTTTCGACTATTAAAAAGGGAACTAGCCCTTTGAATTCCCAATCGAATGAGCCTTTTTTGAAGTTTCTACGACAAACCCTTCTATAAAAACCTTATATGCCCCAAGGGCATAACTTAAAACCCTTACCCTGAGGGTTGTGGGGGAGTGTCCTCCTCAAAACACATTTTCTATCTTGAAATCAACTACGCTGAACAAAATGGCTATCCACAATTTTGATTGCATGTTTTTGGGGGAAATATGGGCATGAGGGGGGCTAGTTGCCCTCCAATCACTTTCGAATATTAAATAGGGCACTAGCCCTTTAAATTTCCAATCGAATGAGCCCGTTATGAAGTTTCTACGACAACGCCTTCAATAAAAACCTTATATGCCCCCAGAGCATAACTTAAAACCATTGCCCTGAGGTTTGTGGGGGAGTTTCCTCCTCAAAAACATATTTTCTACCTGGAAATCAACTACGCTGAACAAAATGGCTATCTCACAATTTTGATTGGATGTGTTTGGGGGAATGATGGACGGGGGGGGGCTAGTTGCCCTCCAATCACTTTTGACTATTAAAAAGGGCACTAGCCCTTTGAATTTCGAATCGAATGAGCTTTGAAGTTTCTATGACAACGCCTTCTGTTAAAACCTTATATGCCCCCAGGGCCTAACTTAAAACCCTTGCCATGAGGGTTGTGGGGGAGTTTCCTCCTCAAAAACACATTTTCTATTCGGAAATCAACTACGCTGAACAAAATGGCTTTCTCAAAATCTCGATTTGATGTGTTTGGGGGAATGATTGGCGTGAGGAGGGGCTAGTTGCCCTCCAATCACTTTCGACTATTAAAAAGGACACTAGAGCTCGCGATTTCCAATAGAATGAGCCCCTTTTGAAGTCTCTACGACGACCCCTTCTATATGAAGTGCCCTGCTTTAAAGAAAAAAAATAATAAACTGCACATTGTGTCAACATTGATCTTATATCAGGGCATAACTTAACACCTTTGCCCCGAGGGTTGTGGGGGAGTTTTCTCCTCCAAAAGATATTTTCTATCTGGAAATCAACTATGCTGTACAAAATGGCTATCTCAAAATTTTGATTGGATGTTTTTGGGGGAATGATGGGCGTGGGGGGGGGGGGTAGTTGCCCTCCAATCACTTTCGACTATTAAAAAGGGCACTTGCAACTCCAAGTTCAAATTGAATGAGCCCTTTTCAAAGTTTCTACGACAACTCCTTTGATACGAAGTGCCCGGGTATGGAGAAAATGAAAACACATTGTGCCCACATCGTTCTTTACTTAGGCAGCGCTAGCGCGCTGCCTTTGATGAAGTACCGTCCCGATGAAAAATGAAGAGCTGAGCTCGAAAATGAATGAAAATTCGGTGTACAATGTACCAGAAAAAGTTTCATAATCATCAATATGTGATTTTTCCCTTCTCATCGCTGTTACCTCTTTTTCGCCAGACTATAAGCAGGCAACTATTCGGACATAAAATGATGAGTTGAGCCCAAAAATCAAATTAATCTGATGTAGTGTGTACTAGAAAACCCGTTTCATATTCATCAATATGCACTTTTATTTTCATTTGACATGTTTCTTTTAGCACCTACTGTTTACCAAATCGTCGACTTTTGGTAAAAAAAAAAAACAAAAAAAAAAAAAAAAAAAAAACAAGTGGGCTGATAAATTATGGTTAGCTCATTTAGAAGACCAGTTAATGCACAGAAGGCAGCTATAACTTTCATTACCTTCGTAGGCAATAAATTATATGAACGTTTCGTCCCACACTTTGTCCAAGTGATTTCTCGGATAAAGCCGTAAGCTAAAAAGTCACAATCCAAAATTACACCATTTATCATTTATTAATTCACGTTAATGCCCATGTTTATATCTTGCCATATATAGATACAAAAAAGTCATTCGATATATCCGCCACCTAACAAGCTAAAAAAGTTTCACTGCGAATGTTAATCAAGTTTTCCTTCACCGTTTATCAAGCCTTCCAGAATGGGATCTATGTGATCAGACGTTTTTATAGATTCTGGGCTGGGCTCTTCACGGATGTTGTCACTGAGCAAGAGCTCATGCGTTGTCTCAAAACAGCTGGTGGTCTTTCCGATGGAAGTGGTATGACTTTGGTTCAAAGGTCTTTATGGATTTTGTCTCGACAAGTCTGCTCTGCATTAAATCTTCTGATGGAAGGTATGTCACAGGTTTTCTATGGAACTAGTGAACAGCATAAGGAAACTCCCGAGCCGAGGCAGCTAAGAGACTGTAAAGATACCCATATCGTTATCGATCTCTTAGAAAAAGGATCACCATTTAATGGGGATTTTCAACTAAGAAACATCACCAACGGTCTGACAGCCTACGAATCTGTCAAGAGATTTTAAAAATTGTTGACTCCATGTCTGGAAAGCTGGTCACTGATTTTGTATTTCGACAACAGAGAGTTCAAATTACTACAAAGCAGAATCCAGGTGGAGATTGCAAAAGACTGGACCCCACTCTCCTTTTTCAGAGGTTCATCATTCTAGCAAAGAGGGTCAATCTCACGGAATCTGAGGACTTTCAAAACGAACTGTGTTCCTACCCAGCATCACTTTTTGACAGTTCCTGCATGCTCTGGTCTCCGAACAAGCCAGAGTTTGCCAAGGCTATAGCACAGGCTTACAATCTTGAGAAGCGCTCTACTCCCCTTCCCAAGGACATTCGATATATCATCGACGGTGGAGCTCTTCTGCACAGAATTCCATGGGCCTAAAATGAGCGATACTCCGAAATACTTGACCATTAGGCTACTTAAATGACCAAAAGTATCCATCTATCCCTATTGTGTTCGACGGCAACGATGACGGAGCTACCATAAAGGATATGGCCCTGTCGAAGAGAAGTCGCATAGTCGGCCGTGAGATCTTCTTCACAGTAGATATGCAGCTGAAGGTAAAAACAGATGAGTTGTTGTCCTGCAAGAAAAACGAGGCCAGGTTTATCTGCGCGTTGGCTGTTTATCTCCGATCAAAGAGCTTCGTCGTAGTCCAGGCACCAGGTGATGCAGATGTCCCAATTGTGCAAGCTGCTGTTGATTTTTCCCGGAATTACGACACTGCCTCGATTGGAGATGATACTGATCTTTTGGTTCTATTTTGTTATTATGGTGACCTACCAAGAAACAAAGCTCCCCGAATACGGGATATTCACAAATTGAAAGAGAAGCTGGGCCAAGAGACATGCAATCTGATTCTTTTTGCTAACACCATCTTAGGCTTTGACTCTACTTCATGGATCCAAAGTATGGGGAAAGGCCTTGCTCTGAAGAAGCTAATGGCAGATGCCAATTTTTGTATACATCAGCTGCAGTATCCATGCTGAAGTTAGCTTCGAAGGAGGAAGTAAGGGTTGCTGAAGAAGACGCTCTGCTCATCATATGGCTCATCAACAGGGGGAAATCTGAATGAACTCCGCATGGAAGTTTTTAAAAAGAAGGTGACTACTGCTAGCACTTTCGTCCACCTAAAACAGCTACCACCAACTTCTGATGCAGCTAAATTCCAGAGTTATAGGGTTTTCTACCAAGTTCAGGTCTTGATTCTGAACTTAAAGGTGAGGAATAGGGTTGGAAAAATAAGGATGACGTCTTGTATTCATTGACTACTGACATCCCACCAGTCCCTCGTCTGCTTTTGAAAACCGTGAAGGGCTCCTGTCAACTGGAATGTAGCTCAACGAGATATAGCTGCTTTAAAAACGGCTTAGCTTGCACTGCAGCGTGTAAAACGTGCAAAGGGACAGCATGTTTTAATTCCCCAAGAATTGAAAGATATAACGATGAGGAGAACGTCGAAGCTTAGATATCTGAATCAAAAGAATAAGTTGTGAATAGAAGTCGGAGTTTGATTATGTCTTTCAAATGCTCATGAAGTTTATTCGATAATTTTATCAGTTATGAAGACTAGTCATTGTGTTCATAATAGTTTATTCTAAGAGGAATTTTAAATGTTGGCCGCTGAAAACTAGTTTCATAGATAATTTCATTTTTATAATATTTTTCATGTTTTAATAAACATCTTGAAATCACTTTTTTTAGGCCAACCCATCAGGTGATGGAGCCAGCGACGATTAGATTCTGGCTAACTAATTATTAGATTTCAAAACCAACAATTTCGCCAGTGAAAGATGGCCTGGTAAAAAAGATTGGGGGTCACGACGACGAGAAGCGTAAAAATATCATATTGATGATTAAGAAACTTTTTTTGTATACTGCACACCAACTTTGACTCGATTTTCGCACTCATCTCGTCTTTTTACATCGGAATAATAATTCAGTTCAAGAAAAGCGAACAATTACTGGAACTTTGTTTTTTGTTAGGAAAGTGAGAAAACTAAAACGAAACGCAAAAAATATTAGTTTTACGTCTACCTAGAATGTGCAACTTTGGATATGTTGTTCAGCTTTTTTTTTCTCTACAAAATGGTGTAAAAATCATTTCTGTTGCATTTTGTTTTTACCAACAATTGACGAATTGGTGGACAATAAGCGCTAAAAGAAAGATATCAAATAAAAATGAAGAAGCGCATATTGCTGAATATGAAACGGGTATTCTAGTAGACATTAAATCAGGTTAATTTGATTTTTGGGATCAGCTCATCATTTTATGTCAGAAGAGTTGCCTTCTGATAGTATGGTTAAAAAGAGATCTCAACGATGAGCAGGGAAAATCGCATAAACTTTTCTCTGGCACATTGTATGTCAAATTTGCTTTCATTTTCGGGCTCAGCTCTTCATTCTACATCGTGACGGTACTTCATATGCAGAAAAACGAACATTTACCAACAGTTCATTTTTTTGAGAAAAACCTGAAAAAATCGACACAAGAAAAAAAAAGTTTTGCGTCAACATAGAATGTGCAACTTTGGATTTTCCCCTGGTCCTATTTGTATGGTCGCTTAAAAAAGAGCTTGAAATTTACGTTTGAATGAGCTCCCTCCCAATTATCTTGGACGTTCAGTTTGATACAACGACGATGTTTCTTCTGAAAAAAGTGAAATTCCAAATTTTGAAGATTAGAGCTTGAAACCTTTACTGTAAGGTTCGCTAATATGAGGTATCTAATAAAGAGACTTCAATAAGATCGCTTGATTTTTTTGGGGGGTTTTCCGTTTATTTCAAAATCAGGCAAATTTTCTGAGATTTTTGGTTTTGGGTGGGTAACAATAAACTGAAGAATTTTAAATATTTAAAATCAGTACAAAAAGCCAATACTGCCCGAGTAGCAATTGTCATGAGAATTCCATTTTTAGTTCGGGTGAATATTGGTCATGGTTACTTTTTACTTCCAGTTTTTTATCACAAACTATTTAATAAGATTCTCGTGTGATGACATTTTCTTGAACCTTTTTAGTTTATTTAGTTGAATAGGACAATAAAAGAAAGAGGGTCAATTTGACATCTGGATAGTAAGTTTAAATTTTGTTTTTCTTTCGCTATTCTATTCTATTCTATTTTTTATGTCTAAATATATAAGGGATTAATGTTCGAGGTGAAGAATTGTCCTATTATGAAAGAGGTACATTCTACATGGCCGTTATATAATCAAAACGTAGTTTCCATGCAGGCAGGATGATTTTTGACTTTCTCTATTCCTTCTATAAACTATTCTATAGTTTCTATTCTATAAACCTTCTATAGGCGCAGGAAGCTGCATAAAGACAAGTCTTACATCGCTTATAATGTACGAAAGCAATCTTTTTATAATTTTGTTTTGAGTTTGATTTTCTTTTAAGATTAAATGCATAATAATTAAATATATTATTGATTAAACAAATTGTTCCCTTTGCCAGGAATCATTGCGGTTTAAGATTTACTGTATTTTGTTTCATTTTGCAGGCAATTTAATTACTCTTTTTATTTGAGAATTTTTGCCGAAAAGTATTTAAAATTAAACTTATTCCTACGAAAAAAACTCTTGAAATATATTTGCTGTCACCAAACCACCTCTGATATTTTTGTGTTTCCCCTCCCCCCTGGAAAATTTTCTGCCGGTGTCCTTGTCCATTATGAAGTACGATAATGTATCCAAACTTGACACTTGTGATGCCATTTCTAAAGCGGAAATGCTGGGAAGCGTGAAAAGGGTACCCCTATAATCTCCATGGTTAAAAACTCAAAACGTAACTCCCCATTTTGCCTACTTCCCCTCCTAGTTCCCTTAATAAGTTTTATAAGCCATCTGCTGATTAACAGATCTAGGCTAGTTGCGCCAACTCATAAAAAATGGGGGAATGGGGCTAAAATTAATCATTCAATATCTATGGAGGCGGGGGAATGGGGCTAAAATTAATTATTCAATATCTATGGACGCAATTTTGTTGTTTCTTCACTTTTCAATGACTCAAAAATAGCATTTTCAATAAAAACACTCAGCAAAATCATTTTCAAAATTTAGGGGGGGGACTAAAGGAAGGAAGAGACAAATCCACCCCCTTAACGACATCATTGGAACTAGCAGGCAACTGCAGCATCATGAAGAGACGTTTAAAGCCTCAGATCAAAGCTCTTGATCGTATCAATGGGCTTTCTGTACATTTTTCAGAGGCAAAGCTATAGCGTTGCCTATAGTAGAGGCCAAACGGCTCCAATGTTTTATTATTTATTCACTATTAGTTAAAAAAAAAAAATCCCACAAAATAAGTTTTTCAAAAAAAGTAAAGAACTCCATTAAACCGAAAATAAGCAAAAATAAAATCAAATAATCTACCAAGCATGGAACTACCCCAAATTAGCATCGATAAATAAATGAAACCCAAAACGAACAGAAATTACAATAAATAACCGAGTCAAACTTAAAATGAGCAGAAATTAGCATGAGTAGGGCTCAAAACCCTATGAATTCTCAAGGGCAGAACCTAATTTGCACTTTACTGAAAAATTTAATTTTTTAATTTTTATAACCTTAAAAAATAAAATAATATTAACATTTTGATTAATAAATATCAGTATACGTATATTAAACTGACAATGAACATTCATTTGTATTTCCAGAACTTCTGGAACTTTCAACTACGTTAAACGAAATGGCTATCTCAAAATTTATGTGTTTGGGAAAATACTGGGCATAAGAGAGGCGTTAGTTATTCTCCAATCTATTTCAATTATTAAAAAAAAACACTAGCCCTTTCAATTACCAATCGAATGAGACCTTTTAAAGTTTCTACGACAAGACTTTCAATAAAAACCTTGTATGCCCCCAGGGCATAGCTTGCAAGCCTTGCCCTGAGGGCTAGGGGGGGGGCATCCTCAAAAACCTAATTTCTAAAACTTTCAACCACGTTTGAAGAAATTTGCTATATCAAAATTTTGATTGGATGTGTTTGGGGAAAAGGTGGGCGTAAAGGGGTTTAGTTGCCCTCCTATTACTTCCGAATATTAAAATGGGCACAAGTCCTTTCAATTTCCAATCAAATGAGCACTTTTTAAAGTTTCTACGACAGCACTTTCTATAAAAACCTTACATGCCCCAGGGCATAACTTACAACCCTTGACCTGAGGGCTGTGAGGGGGTTGTCATCCTCAAAGACATAGCCCAGACCTTTCAACTACGTTGAACAAAATGGCTATCTCAAAATTTTGATTGAATGTGTTCGGGGAAATAGTGGCTGTGAGAGAGAGGTTACTTGCCATACAATCACTTTCGATTATTAAAAAGGGCACTAGCCGTTTCAATTTCCAATCGAATGATTCCTTTTTGAAGTTTCCACGGCAACGCTTTAAAAAAAATTTATATGCCCCCAGGGTCTAACTTACAACCCTTGCCCTGAGTGATATGGGGGGAGCATCATCCTCTAAAACATAATTTCCAGACTTTTTAGCTGCGTCGAAAAAAATGGCTATCTCCAAATTTTGATTGGATGTGTTTGGGGAAATGGTAGGTGTGAAAGGGGTGTTAGTTATCTTCTAATCACTTTCGACTATATAAAAAGGGCACAATCCCTTCTATTTTCTAATCGAATAAGCCCTTTTGAACTTTCTATAACATCACTATCTATAATAAAAACCATATACGCCCCCAGGGCATAACTTACAACCCTTGCCCCGAGGGCTCTGAGTGGTTTATCATCCTCAAAGACCTAATTTCTAAAATTTATAACTATTTTGAACAAAATGGCTATCTAAAAATTTTGATTGGATGTGTTTGAGGAAAAGGTGGGCCTGAGGGGGGTTAGTTGCCGTCAAATCGCTTTCGACTATTAAAAAGGGCATTAGCCCTTTGAATTTCCAATCGAATGAGCCCTTTTTCAAGTTTCTACAACAAGCTTTCAATAAAAACCTATTATATCCCAAGGGTAAAACTAACAACCCTTACCCTGAGGGCTGTGAGGGGAGTTTCATCCTGAAAGACCTATTTTTTAGAACTTTCAACTAAATTGAATATAATGGCTATTTCAAAATTTTGATTGGAAGTATTTGGATAAATGGTGGGCGTGGAAGGGGGGTTACTTGCCTGCCAATCACTTTCGACTATTAAAAAGGCGCTAGCCATTTCAATTTCCAATTAAATGAGCCCTTTTTGAAGTTTCTAAGACAACACTTTCTATAAAAAAACCGTATATGCCCCCAGGGTATAACTTACAACCCTTGCCCTGAGGGCTCTAGGAGGTTGTCATCCTCAAAGACCTAATTTCCAGAACTTTCAACTGCGTTGAAGAAAATGGCTATCTTAAAATTTTGATTGGAAGTGTGTGGGGAAAAGGTGGGCGTGAGAGGAGGGTTAGTTGCCCTCCAATCACTTTCGACTATTAAAAAGGGCACTAGCCTTTTGAATTTCCAATCGAACAATCCTTTTTTGAAGTTTTTATGACAACAATTTCTATAAAAACCACCGAGGGCATAACTTGCAACCCTCACCCTGAGGGCTGTGGGGGAGTGACCTGATCAAAAACACAATTTCTATATAGAAATCAACTACGCTGAACAAAATGGCTATCTCAAAATTTTGATTGGATGTGTTCGGGGAAATGGTGGGCGTGGTAGGGGCGTTAGTTGCTTTCCAATCACTTTCAACTATTAAAAAGGGCACAAGCCACTCCAATTTCTAATCGAAAGAGCTCTTTTGAAGTTTCTACGACAACTCCTTCGATACGAAGTGCCCTGGTCTAAGACCAAGAACCAATAAATTAAAATAAATAAATAATACATTGTACCAACATCGTTCTTTATTTAGGCAGTGCTATTTCGCTGCCTATGATTATTATTTTTTCCCCATAGACACTTCATATGGAAGGGGTCGTCGTAAAAACTTCAAATTGGTCTCATTCAATTGGAGATTGAGAGTTCTAGTGCCCTTTTTAAGGGTCAAAAGTGATTTGATGGTAACGAACACCCCTTCCACGCCCACTATTTCCCCAAACACACCCAATCAAAATATTGAGATAACCATTTTGTTCCAAGTAGTTGATTTCCATGTAGAAATTTTGTTTTTGAGAAGGACACTCCCCCACGGCCCTCAGGGCAAGGGTTGTAAGTTATACCCTGGGGGAATATTAGCTTTTTATAGAAAACTTTGTCGTAGAAACTTCAAAAAGGCCTCATTTGATTGGAAATTCAAAAAATACCCTTTTTAATAGTCGAAAGTGATTGGAGGGTTACTGACCCCCCTCTCACGCCTACCTTTTTCCCAAACATATCCAATCAAACTTTTGAAATAGCCATTTTGTTCAACGTGGTTAAAAATTCTGGAAATTAGGTTTTTTATGATGACACCCCCCCTCCCACAGCCCTCAGGATAAGGTTTGTAAGTTATACCCTGGGGGCATATCAGATTTTTATAGAAAGCGTTGTTGTAGAAACTTCAAAAAGGTCTCTTTCGATTGGAAATTTAAATGGCAAGTGCCCTTTTTCATAGTCGACAGTGATTGGAAGGCAGACACAACTTTTCACGCCCACCATTTCCCCAAACACATCCAATCAAGATTTTGAGATAACCATTTTGTTCAACGTAGTTGAAAGTTCTGGAAATTATATCTTTGAGCATTAAAATCCTCCCTCCTCCCAAGGCCTTCATGGCAAGGGTTATAAGTTATGCCCTGGGGCATATATGTTTCTTATGGAAAGAATGCTGGTATAAACTTCAGAGAGAGAGCTCATTTGATTGGAAATTGAAAGTTCTAGTTCGGTTTATAAGCGTCAAAAGATATTGCAGGGTAACCAGCCCCCCACCCCCAATGACCTTTTTTCCCAAATGCATCCGATTAAAATTTTGAGATAGTTATTTTGTTAAAAAAGTTCAAAGATCATATAAAAAACTCCGGTGTCGGAACAACCCCCCAGGGCCTGGGAGCAGGCGTTGTAAGTTATGCCCTGGGGGCATATATAGTTCTTCTGGAATGAATGCTTGTATAAACTACAAAGACTACAGTTTGTGAGAGTCAAAAGAGATTGGAGGGTAACTAGCCCCCCCCCCCCACGCCTTTTTTCCCAAATGCATCCGATAAAACTTTTGAGATAGCCATTAAGTTAAAAATTATTTAAAATCAGATAACAAAAACTCAGGGGTCAACACAACTCCATAGGGCCTGGGGGCAGGCGTTACAAGTTATGTCTTGGGGCATATTTAGTTTCTATGAAAGGGATACTCAAGAGAGAAACTTCAGAGAGGGCTCATTTGACTGGAAACTGAAAGTTCGAGTTCACTTTTTAATAATCAAAGAGATCCGAGGGCAACTAGGCCCCCAACGCCTTCTTGACAGGACCCATCAGATGAAAATTTTGAGATAGACATTTTGTTACAAAAAAATAGTTCAAAGGTCGGATAAGAAAAACTCCGGAGTCAACACAACCCCCCAGGGCTCGGGAGAAGGCGTTCTAAGTTATGCCCTAAGAGCTTGCATCGTTCTTATGAAAGGATGCTCGTATAAACTTCAAAGAGGGCTCATTTGATTGGAAATTCAAAGTTCTAGTTCACTTTATAAAAGTCAAGAGATTTAAGGGCAACTAGTCTCCCCATGCCCTTTTTTCCCAAACCCATCTTCTAGAAATTTTGATATAGCCAAGTTTTCTAAAGTTGTTAAAAAAATAGATAGCAAAACTCCGGTCTCAACACAACCCCCCAGGGCCCAAAGGGTAGGCGTTGTAAGTGTTGTCCTGGGAGATTGTATGTATCTTATGAAAGGGATGCTCGTATTAACTTCAGAGAGGACTCATTTGATTGGAAATTGAAAGTTCTAGTTCACTTTTTAAGAGTCAAAAGATATCCAAGGGCAACTGCCCCCTCCACTACACACACTCTTTTTTTCCCCAAGCCTATCCAATAAAATTTTGAAAATAGTCATTTCATTGAAAATAATTCAAAGGTCAGATAATCCTGTGTCGACACAACCCCCCATGGCCCGGAGGCAGGTGTTGTAAGTAATGCTCTGGGGGCATATATCGTTTTTATGGAAGGGATGCTTGTATAAACTACTTCGGAGAGGGTTCATTTGATTGGAAATTGAAAATTTTCGTTCACTTTTTAATAGTCAAAAGAGACTGGAGGGCAACTAGCCCTTCCCCCCACGCCCTAAATGCATCAGATAAAAATTAAAGATAGAAATTAGGTTAAAAATAGTTCAAAGTTCAGATAACAAAAATTCCATTGTCGACAGAGCTCCCCAGGGCCCAACGGTAGGTGTTGTAAGTTATGACTTGGGGGCATATTTTGTGATTACGAAAGGAATGCTCGTATAAACTTCAGAGAGGGCTCGTTTGATAGTAAAATTGAAAGTTCTAGTTCACTTTTTAAGAGTCAAGAGATTTAAAGGCAACTAGCCCCCCATGCCCTTTTTTCCCCAAACCCATCCGAGAGAAATTTTGAGACAGCCAGTTTTTTTAAACATTGTTAAAAAATTCAATAACAAAAACTCCGGTGTCAACACAACCCCCCAGGGCCCAGGGGGTAGGCATTGTAAGTGTTGCCCTGGGGCACTTTATAAGTGTCAAAAGATATCCAAGGGCAGCTGGCAACAAACCCCCCCCCCCCCACCCCCACACCCACCCTTTTTCCCCAAGCCTATCTGATAAAATTTCTAAAATAGCCATTTCATTAAAAATAGTTCAAAGGTCAGATAAGTAAAACTCCTGTAATGACGCAACACCCGATTGCCCAAAGGCAGGTATTGTAAGTAATGCCCTGGGGGCATACATCGTTTTTATGGAAGGGATACTTATATAAACTTCGGAGAGGGTTCATTTGATCGGAAATTGAAAATTGTAATTCACTTTTTATGAGCAAAAAGTAATCGGAGGGCAGCAAGCCTCCCTCCACACACCATTTGCACTTTACTGAAAAAATATAAATTTCCTTACATTCAAACCTTTAATAAATCAAATAATATTAACATTTTGATCACTAAATATCAGTATATGTATATTAAACTGACAATGCACATTCATTTGTATTTTTTTTCAGTAAAGTGCAAATTTTGTTCTGGCCTTGGGAAGGCAAAGGGGTTTTGAGCCCAAATTATATGAATTTCTGCTCGTTTTGAGTTTGAATCGGTTATTTATTGTAATTTCTGTTCAATTTGGGTTTTCATTTATTATCGATGCAGATTTGTGGTAGTTTCACGCTTGGTAGATTATTTGATTTTATTTTTGCTCATTATTTGTTTAATGGAGTTCTTTACTTTTCTTTGAAAAACTTAATTTGTGGAAATTTTTTTTTATTAATTTTTGTTCGTTTTATATTGACATAGTCTTTCCAGGGAAAAGAAAATAATACTTTAAATCTTTTCATTTTTTTCAAGACTTTATAGTTTGGCCCGCTATTTGTATGCTGGAGATAAGTTTTCAGCAATTTTTAATAATATACACCCTTTTAAAAAATCTGGACACAAATAGTAGTGTTTAATCTAGTTTCATACCTCCTCTAGTTGACCTGTAATGGAAAACTTAATACCAAGTTTTTACGACAACACTTTCTATAAAAACCTAATATGACCCCAGGGCATAACTCACAACCCTTGCCCTGAGGGCTGCAGGGGAGTGTCCTCGTCAAAAACATAATTTCTATCTGGAAATCAACTATGCTAAACAAAATGGCTATCTCAAAGTTTTGATTGGATGTGTTTGGGGAAATGGCAGGCGTGAGAGGGACGTTAGTCCCTTTCCAATCACTTTCAACTGTTAAAAATTCCACTAGCCCTTTGAATTTCCAATCAAACAAGCCCTTTTGAAGTTTCTGCGACAACACTTTCAAATGACACCTTATATACCCCCTGGGTATAACTTACAACCCTTGCCCCGAGGGATGGGGAGGGGTGTCATTCTCAAAGACCTAATTTCCAGAACTTTCTACTACTTTGAACAAAATGGCTATTTGAAAACTTTGATTGGATTCGCTTGGAGAAATTTTGAGAGCGGGAGGGGGATTGGTTACTCTCCAATCACTTGCGACTATAAAAAGGGCACTATCCTCTCAATTTTCAATTTAATAAGCGCCTTTTGAAGTTTTAAGACAACTCTATCTATAAAGACCTTGTATACCCCCAGTGCATAACTTACAACCTCTGCCCTAGGGGCTACGGGGGTTTAGTCACCCTTATTTATATAATTTACAAAACTTTCAACTACGTTGAACAAAATGGCTATCTCTAAACTTTGATTGAATGTTTTTGGGGAAATGGAAGGGGTCTTAGTTGCCTTCCACTCACTTTCGGCTATTAAAAAGGGCAATTCCAATTTTCAGTCAAATAAGCCCTTTTTGAACTTTCTACAACAACTTTCTAAATAAACCTTATATGCCCACAGTGCATAACTTACAACCCTTGCACTGAGGGCTCTGAGGGGTGATCATCCTAAAAGACCTATTTTGTAATTGAATGAGCCCTTTTGAAGTTTCTACGACAACGCTTTCAATAAAAACCTAATATGCCCCAAGGGCATAACTTACAATCCTTGCCCGAGGGCTGTGGGGGGGGGGGGGGGGGAAGGGGTTGTCATCCTTAAAGACCTATTTTCCAAAACTTTTAACTATGTTGAATACAATGGGTATCTAAAAATTTTGATTGGATGTGTTTGGAGAAAAGCTGGATGTGAGAGGGGGGTTAGTTGCCCTCAAATCACTTTCGATTATTAAAACGGGCACTAGCCCTTTGAATTTCCAATCAAAAGAGCCCTTTTTCAAGTTTCTATGACAAAAGTTTCAATAAAAACCTTAAATGCCCCCAGGACATAACTTATAGCACTTGCCCTGATGACTATAGGGGGAGTGTCCTGCTCAAAGGTATAATTTCCTGAACTTTGAACTGCGTGGAACAAAATGGCCATCTCAAAATTTTTACTGGATGTGTTTGGGGAAATGGAAGGGGTATTAGTTGCCTTCCAATCACTTTCGACTATTAAAAAGGGCATTAGCCATTTCAATTTTCAGTTGAATGAGGTCTTTTTGAAGTATCTACGACAACGTGCTCTATAAGAACCTTATATACCCCCAGGGCATAATTTACAACCCTTGCCCGGAGGCCTGTGGGGGGGGGGGGGTTGTAATCCTCAAAGACCTAATTTCCAGAACTATCTAAAAGTTTTGATTGGATATGTTTGGGGAAAAGGTGGGCGTGTGAGGGGGGTTAGTTGCCTTCCAAAAACTTTCGACTATTAAAAAGGGCACTAGGCATTTCAATTTCCAATCGAATGAGCTCTTTTTGAAGTATCTACGACAACGCGCTCTATAAAAAAACTTACAAACCCCCAGGGCATAACTCAACCCTTGCCTGGACGAATGTGGGGGCGAGGGGGGGATGGTCATCCTAAAAGACCTAATTTCCAGATTTTAAAACTACGTTTAATAAAATGGCTATCTCAAAATGTTGATTGGATATGTTTTGGGAAAAGGTGGCGTGTGAGAGGGGTTAGTTGCTCTCCAATCACTTACGACTATTAAAAAGGGCACCATCCCTTTGAATTTCCAGTCGAATGAGCCTTTTTTGAAGTTTCTACAACAACGCTTTCTATAAAAACCTTATATGCCCCCAGGGGCATAACTTACAACCCTTGCCCTGAGGGTTGTGGAGGATTGTTCTCCTCAAAAACATAATTTCTATCAGGAAATCAACTACGCTGAAAAAAATGGCCATCGCAAAAATTTTTGGATGTGTTTCGGGAAATGGTGGGTGTGGAAGGGGTGTTAGTCGCCTTCCAATCACTTTCGACTTACTAAAAAGGGCACAAGCCACTCCGATTTCCAATTGAATGAGCCATTTTCGGAGTTTCTACGACAACTTCTTCGATACGAAGTGACCTTTTCTAAAGGAAAAAAATAATAATTAATACATTGTTCCAACATCGTTCTTGTATGCCCCCTCGGCAAAAATTAAAACCCTTGCCTGAGGGTTGTGGGGGAGTGTCCTCCCGAAAAACATATTTTCTATCGGAAAATCAACTACGCTGAGCAAAATGGCTGTCTAAAAATTTTGATTGGATGTGTTTGGAGGAATGATTGGCGTTGGGGGGGGGGGGGGGCTAGTTGCCCTCCAATCACTTTCGATCACTAAAAAGGGCACTACCTACTCCAATTTCCAATCGAATGAGCCCTTATCAAATTTTCTACGACAACTCCTTCGATACGAAGTGCCCTGGTATGAAAAAAAATAATATATTGTGCCAACATCGTTCTTTACTTAGGCAGCGCGATTGCGCTGCCTATGATTTCTGGTATTTGTATCTGTTATTTGTATGTGGTTTTTTAATGTTTTGGTATTTTAACAGGTATTTGTATCTGCCAAGCTTAAGTTTAAAATGGCCTTTACTTGTTTTTGAAAAACATATTTTTCGGAAAGTTTTTTTAATTAATTATTTGAAAAGAACATAAAAAAGGCGCATCGAGTAGTGACGGAACTTCGAGTTCTTGGCTATGTTATTAGCTCAAGCTTCCGGCACGTCAAAACGGTTGATTGGGAACAGTACAAAATATAAAACAAACACAGTTAAATAGGACATGATTATCTTGTGGTTAGGACACTTCTTTGTGGCTGTGGTAATTAAGATTCCAATCCTGGGTGTGGCAAACTTTTAGAAATAGGTATTAACTTTCTAGCGATGAAGAAAAAAAGAAGACACTTCACTACTTCCATGCATAAAAGTTTTTTTTGTTTTTTTTGTTATTTTAATGAGCAGTATTCAAAATTAAAGACGCAAAAATAATAAAAGCAGACTTTCTTATGAGAAGTTCAAAAATCTTTGCAGCATTGCAGCAAAAAAAAATGCAACGATAATAACACAAACTACCTTAATATATATCAAATATACATATGAATTCTTTTAATATCCTTCAGGTTTCAGAAAATGTGTATATATTTCATACAGGATAACATTTCATCAGTCATTGAATTTCATTACCTGAAACTCCTCAAAAATGACAAGGATAATATATCTCATGGATGGGTATGCAAACAGGACATAATTGCAGATTTCTGTTTTGGGAAAACTTTAAGAGAGATACGGAAGTAAAACCTGGTGGCTGGCATTTACCCCCCTTGGTGATTACCCCCCCCCCTGAAAAATACCCCCCCTGAAAAATACCCCCGGAAAAAAAACCTGCGACAAATACCCACCCGCAGAAAATACCCCCCCCCCCCCCCCCCCGCGGAAAATACCCTCCGTGGAAAATAAGGCTTTCCAAATTTGAGATTTTCATTTGAGTCTTGTTTTTTTTTTTAAATTTCCGTAGGAGGAAGGAATTTTGGTACTTGTGCATTATGCACCACTCACTCAAGTTTACGCTGTGTAAAACCCAAGATCAAACCGTTTTTTTCGCTAGTTTTTCTGTTACTTTAGAAACAAATTTGGGCTATAGATTTGCACATTAGGGGGGGGGGGGTAAGTATAGCGGGTCTGCATGTAAAATGTGTTAGGTGCAATTATTCTGCATATTAGATAGATAGATAGATAAGTATATTTTAAAGCCAAATATACGGCAATGAACTCAGTAAAATAACATAAATGAAAGGCACGAATAACATAAACTTTGATCAGCGATCATCATAAAACACTTAAATGAAATATTATATGAACCTAATAATAGTACTTAATACTTGGAAATACGGTCATTGAAAAAAAAAAACACTGAACACTTGGAAAAAACACTTAAATCAAACATTGCATTTACTTTATACTGGGATTTTTTTTCTTTTTTTAGTTAACAAAATTTCCAAATACCTCGCTATTCTACAAACAAACTGAGGCGACATACTATTTAAGACACCTGGAAGCATCAACTCATTTTTCTAAATATCCCTTCCCTTATCTTAGAGCACATGGCACCGGCTCTAGCAATGCATTAAATAACCTCCTTTAACTCTGCAAAGCGGGCAGGTATATCTGTCTTCATTGGAACATCTTCCTTTAGAATATTTTTTAAATCTTGCACTAATTGTCAAGCAATTAGCCTTGAGCTGCATCCACAAAGTCAAATATCTTGTTGGTAAATTCAGCTTAAGGTAGAACTCCTGCCTATAAACCACCTTAATATCTTTATAAAACTTTAATGTTTCTGATTTTTCTATTTCCTTACTCCATTTTTGGATCATTTGATTCTCTAGTACCATCTTAATCTCATTCTCCCAATTTACATTTATATCCCTTCGTCCTCTACCTTCATTAAAAAAAAGAAGAAAAACCTTGTTTAGTCTAAAATGTCTTTTATTTTTAGTGACCATGATCTCTTTTCCCCTGCGAGAGTAAATCTTCATAAGCTGCCTTAAGCAGCCTGTCACTCGGCTGGACGACTTTCAACCAAAATTTAACCATTGAGACTAGTCTGCAATTTGTCAGTGGCCATATACCTAGAAAGAATTGTTTTCTGACTTAAAACTGTCCAAATAATTAACCCCCTCCCCTTATATGCAAATATATAATTCAAATTATACATTTCCCATATACTCTGTCACTTGTCTTTGTCTTGTCTCGCGCTAAGCTGAAAATAAGTAAAGAAGAAACCGGTTTGTTCTCGAGTTTTACGCAGCGTAAACTTGAGTGAGTGGCGCATAATACACAAGTACCGAAATGCGTTCCCCCTACGAAAAAAAAACTCAAATAAAATTCTCAAATTTGGACAGATTTATTTTTCACAGGAGTGTATTTTCCGGGGGGTGGGGGTTCCACGGAGGGGGGGGGGGGGGGGGTGGGGTCCACGGGGGGGGGGTATTTTCCATGGGAGATATTTTTCTTGGGGGGTATTTCATGGGGGGGGGCGTTCGGGGGTATTTTCCGCGGGGGAGGTATTTTCCAGGGGGGTGGTATTTTCTGGGGGGATAATTGCCTATATTTAACATATATATAATGCCCTATTTTATTAAAAACTCTTGCTAAATTCTATAGTTTCTTCACCTAAATTGGATTTGAAAAATAAAAAAACAAACAAAAGTTAATTTAAAAAAAATTGATCAAAGTAAAGAGCAAATTTGAAACTTAAAACAAACGAATTTGACTGCTTTGTGGTATATGCGACATAATTCTGAGAAACTGTTTCATATAAACTGGCCGTAATATTTCCCCATTTTTATAGAATTCTGAAAAACTAGTGCTTTACTGAAAACCAAGCTTGCTGTGAGTTTCTTAGAGAATTAAAACTGTATGATAAAATCTATTGATCGTTATGACCAGTAAAATACTAGTTTCAGTTTTATAAATTATTTTTTTTTTATTTTATGCATCCTACTTTCTGCTCTAATTCTGTTCATAATGCTGCTCTAACTCCTAAATCCAAACTCCTAATTTCTGCTCCTAATCCTGTTTTGTTGTGCTGGATCTGCGCGACTGCAGACACTCACAGGTTTTTCCCCAGCGTGCAAGTCTTGTTTTTCAATTATTTATTTTTGAATGTTAAAAATCTAAGCTTAACATATTTACCAACAATTTTCGGTGATTGATTGCAATATAAAAAAAAAAATAATTTGACATGATTTAAAAGTGGATAATAATGGAAGTAAATATAATAATCTCATTAATAGAAACATGCTGCACACTATACAGTTAGAATTTCATTGTTTTAGTGTCCATGGGCTTTATCTCGGACCATTAAAGGAGGGGAGGGGTGCATTGCTAGAAAAGTGACATTGATATTTGGAAAGCGCATGAAATAAGGAATCTAATTGTACTATGTTATTTGTTCAGTTTTTTTTTGTACATCCTAGGACTATTTCCGGGACAACTAATGAGGCGGGGGGGGGGGAATTTCAGAAAAGCGACCATAATATTTGTAAAGAGCATGACATAAGGAATCTAAAGGTACTACTTTGATTTTATTAGCATGTTTCCTTTAAAAGTGAACACTAAGTACTTACCCAGAAAATTCCTATTTGCTGGATTCACTAAAACGGCATTTTTTTTTTTTTTTTTTTTTATGTTATCCTTCCCTATACTGCCCCCAATTGGTGCTACAACCCTACTACTCCCAATTGGTGCTACTGAGAGCTCAACCCTCCGATAAATTCAAACCTTAAAATCATCTAACTTTTGAATATAGCCGAAAGTAGAATGCTAATATTGAATTCTGAGGGGCCCCCGTACAAACAGGTTTTTTCTAGTAGTTACAGGTCATCACACTCTTTGCCAAAGCCCTTGTACAAAAAGGTCTACAGGTCTTTGCCAAGAGGACTTGCGCAATTTCAAAGTTCAATGTCTTTTTTAGTTCAAAAAACCGATGTCTCTTCTTTTTTACTCGTCTATTATTTTTTGTATATAATCAGGTTCCATATTTGATTCTCCATCAGTTTCGAATCGTTTATATTCGAGATTACAAGCATTTTTTGTAAAAAACATTTATATAGAAAAAATGGATAATTCTAACCTTTTTCTGGTGAGTAAAAAATATTCGCATTATTAAAAAGAAATTATCATTAAGTTAAGGAAGAAATTCTTTCCTTACACTAGAACTAAGGGATACTTATACACTTAGAACCTTGTTGTTTTTAGGAGTTGAAAAAACCTCTAATTCTCTTATAGGTTGAAATTTACGGTGTGATTTTTTATCAAGATCAGTGGTCTTTTTAGGGAATGTTTTTTTTGAAAAAAGTGCTTAGCTTTTCGATCGGTAATTTAGGATTAGAATAAAATGTTGATTTTTTAATGTATTAATTGTTACAAAAGCTTCCTTTTTTATCAAGATCAGTGTTTTTTTTTTAGGGATGTTTTTGAAAATACTTCCAGGCCAGTCTGCATTTATGGTGTGATTTTTTATCAAGATCAGCGGTCTTTTTAAGGATGTTTTTGAAAAAAAGTGCTTAGCTTTCGATCGGTAAATTGGGATTAGAATAAAATGTTGATTCTTTTAATGTATTAATTGTTACAAAAAAGCTTCCTTTTTATTACAGTGTGATTTTTTTTTTATCACGATCAGTGGTTTTTTAGGGATGTTTTTTTTTGAAAATATTTCCTGACCAGTCTGCGTTGAAGAATCTCTTCCTGAAATTTAATGCGTTCAAAACCCTCACCCCCCCATTTCCTCAAAAATAAAATTTGTTACCTTATAACCCTATTTAATAAATAACATTGTTAGCTATCCTTTTTATTTAACGGACCTAATTATCTCATAAGAGGGATTGACTGAGCCGTGCTAATTAACTTTTCCACTTCTTAAATTTCTATTTATGTCTACATTTGATTGAAATCTGATAGTTTTACTTGACTGTCATATGCAATTCTTCTCCATATTGTTTAATAAGGAACGCAAATACTGCTTTTTAAGTTTGAATTTACAAATACAGTCACGGAAGCATGGACATAGGAGGGGGGAGGGTGGAGGGGGGGGAGGAGCAGTTTATAAAAGGTCCTCCATCTCACTATCAAAACCTCTGATTTTGAAATCAAGATGTCTAACATAAACTAAATTATTTTCCAAAAACCCAAAATGCATTTTTGCTACATGCTAAATTTTTTTTGTCTTTTTTAAGGAAGAAGAGACGTGCAATAATCCCCCTTCTGAGAAGAAAGCTAGATATGGCGAACCTTCATTAATACAGCCCACAAGAGCGTCTGTTATCAAATTCGCTAGAAAAGTTACACAGGATCATGCATCGAGCACTCAGCTTATAGCGACAGAACCCTCTGACTCCTGCGTTGGCTCCATGGCAACTGGAAGGAAGTTGAAAAGGAGTTCAGATATAGAAGACCAGTTAGAATTTGTAAGCATATACATATTTTTTTTCTATCCCTATTTTCAAAAAAATAAGACAAAATTTTCTCAGGCGCATAGCTTTTTAAAAACTTAAAATTTGTTCTTAAGCTATTTAATTTTCTTTCATTAACCAAATTAGCGATATTTATGGAGTGCTTATCATGCATTTCTAAATATAAAAAAACCTTACCTCGTAACTTATAACTAAGATGCATTCTAATACAATATTCCTTTTAGACAAAAAAAAAACTAACTATTTGAAAACAATTGCCACCATACAGTTAACGCGCGCACTTTTAGACTGGTATTTTCGTCCCTAATGCATTTGAATACATCCGCGATACTTATCAGATCTACCACCGCCTTTTAATCCGATTTTGAATTCTAAGTAGGGTCGCATGCAAATTGAGCTTTAAATAGCAAGATACATATCTTCAATTTACACAGGGAAAAAGGTTTTTTGACAACTTCCAAATATGTCTTCGGAGCAATTTTAAGAAACATTATTTGGATGAAGCTGTTTTTGGCCATTTCATTGAAACACTTAGGTGTTTTCAAGAAAAGAATTTGAGACTATTTGAACAGTGTTGTGAAATCCGATACCCCTCCAACTCGGAAAGGGTATCGATCCTCCTACCTCGAAGGAAGCCCCCCGGTTCCCAAGGGTTCTCCCTGGGAGGGGTTTGGGGGGGGGGGCCCATTCAACATTTTAATTGTTGATATGGACGGAGAAAAAAGTTCTTCTCTCTTACCAGTATTTATTTAGCCCAGGTCGAAAAAATCCGTTGGCAAAAGACAGAGGAAAATACGGATTATTGAGAAGGTAGCACCACCGAGCTCCGACATATGGAGTTCGTTTCCTTTAACTGAAGCCGAGGAGCAACTGCTCGTACAACATACTGCATCAGTCGAACAATGGTCCAATTTCATTAACAGTTACAATGAAGAAGCTCAAAGAATTGAATTGGACTCATATTTTGCGTTTTTATTTTAAAAAAAAAAATTTGGAATAAAACCATTAATTTTTTCTATCATTCTCTTGTTCGAACTTACCCTTCTAATAAGAATAAGACTACATTTTCCCGACAAAAAAAATATTTTTTTTTTTTTAACATGTTCAGTTGACATTATGAAAGACATAAGGCAATGTAACTTTTTTTTCTTCTTTTAATTGTTCAGGTGGTGGGACAATGACTATGAGAAATTGACAAAAGTTTATTAACTAAAAAAAAAAAATGATTATTTTACATAAAAAATAAAAAACTTTTTTTTTCTACAGATTAAAAATATAGCACCCCCAGCGGCAGCACCATTGAGTGATGATGCAAGTATATTTACAGAACCAATTCTGTCACCACCAGCAGAGTTCAGGGATGAACCTACACTGGTTCTAGAGAACATGGAGTGGCATGAGGGGTTCCTTAATGATGTTTTTGGGGAAATGGCCAGCCTGGATGACTTAAGCTGTGATATTGACATGGTTGAGGATCCGGTGTGGGCAGATAGTTTCATACGTGAATATTTAGATGATGATGTTACAAGTAAATCTGAACTGGGTCCTCATAATGAAATTCCATCAGAGGACAATACAGGCTGGCTTGACCAATTGTCCCCAAACACCTTAGAATATGTACTAGGGGACCTCATGTCACAACCCTCCAATGTGATTGAACAAACAGGGTCAGGACATCAAAACAGTACTACGTCCCCGGAATTGCCTGATTTTTATCTGTTAGAATCTGCTCTAGGTCATTTGCAAACGTACAGGGTAGATTTTAGCCTTCCCGAGGAAAACGCTGGCAATATTTTAACTGACCCCGTGAAAAATCTCCATAGCTATATCGACAAAATTCGAGCACTTATTGATATTCAGATCCAGAAATGGGGAGGTCAGGGGGGAATTAAAGCATCAGTCAACCAAAAAGTTTTTTTACAAAAGGGGACATCTGGGGACATTTTTTATTTTCATTTTTCGACGGGGAACCAGACTTTTTACCCAGGTCTAAACGATTTTGAAGACAACTTTTTCAACTGGGTAAATAAACTAATTTCAACTTTGGATACATTTAACGAGAGGGGGAGTGGTTCCACCATTTTATACATTGAACGAATGGATCTGAATCTCAGTAGATTTAAAAAAAACTTTAGTTTAAGGGGTGGGAGAGGTAAAGGAATAAAATGCCACCCAGATTTGTCGGCTACCAAAGGAGTTCAGAGTTTGTATTTTGACACTGGACTTCAATGCTTTAAGTATGCATTTTTAGCGGCGGCCCATAGGACATTAAAAGATGAGTCATCAATGAAAAATCTTGACGGACTTGCACGTAACGGTGGAAAAAATTTCCCTAAAGTAAATTTTGATTGTTTAGAGGGAAAATATCCGGTGTCCTTTAAAGAAATAAGCATATTCGAGAAAGCAAATGAAAATCTTGGGGTGGGGGTAGTTGTTCTCCAGTACGACACAGAATTTGTAGATGGGGGGAAAAAACCGAATAAAAAAGGGGTTTTGTACTCAGTGAGGACACCGAGGGTGGAAAATGTTAAAAATTGGGTATGGGTTATTTACCAGCCTCCCAAAGATGTAAATTCCTATGGTCATTTTTTCCCCGTTACGGCGATAAGTCGACTCCTCTCTCAAGGCAAGAACAAAGGAGAATGTTTCTATTGCCCCATGTGCCTCTCCTCATTTAGATCTGAGCGAACTTTTTCAGATCACATGGGGCATTGCAAAATTCACGGAAATCAAAGAATAGAAATGCCGGCAGAAGGCAAAGACATTTTACAATTTAAAAATTTTCAAAATTCTCTTTTGCAATCTGATAAAGTGTCTTTAGACTGTGAAACAAGACTGGTTGAGGTATCAGACCCATCAAGGCCAAATATAGTCAAGGAACACAAACTAGTTGCGTGTTCCTACGCACATGCCCGTCGCGACGCCAACAATAAAATGCTATTGGAAGAGTTTTTTTTGACTATGGACGAGGAGGGCAGTATGGAAAAGCTATTGATATCTCTTATAAAAACAGCAAACAGGGCAATTTCACGATTACGTCATACTAATTATCCAATGACATTGTCGGATAAAGAGCAACTGGCGTTGGAAAAGGGAACAATTTGCTGGGTGTGTAGGGGTGCCCTTGCCCCAAAAGACGCGGTGCAGGACCACGACCACCTTATTGACCCCAATTCAACGGGAAAAAGTAACTTTCGGGGGTGGGCTCACAATTCATGTAATTTAAAAATTAAACAACAACTTTTTCTACCGGTTTTTATACATAACTCTAACTACGATCTGAAGTTTGTGCTACCTGCATTGGCACATCTTCAAAGAAATCGAACAGTGGATGATGATGCATGGGTGATAGACAGCTTTACGTACAAAATCATACCTAAGTCATCGGAAAAGTTGCTTGTTTTGGAATTTATGTGGAAATTTGTTGAAGCCGGTGTTGAGTACACGAATAAAATTCGCTTTTTAGATTCCTACAGTTTTTTTCCCAAATCATTGAGCGAATTAATTCAAGTGCAGAAAAACGATGACGGCAGCAATGCTTTCCCCCTTCTCAAGCAACGATTTCCAAACGATTTATATGATTTGTTAACGGTCAAGGGCATCTATCCTTATGACTTTTATTGTTCCATGTCGAGATTCGCCGAGGAGACTATTCCTTGTATTGAATCGTTTTACGACAGTCTTCACGATCGTAGTTGCACCCCCGAGGAATACAGTTTTGCTAAAAAAGTTTGGGCAGCGGGAGGGTGTAAAAATGGATTTGACTACTGCAAGCTGTATTTGTCGAGTGACGTGTTAACTTTGTTAGACATTATGTGTAAAAATACGGATAAAATCTATGAGGAGTTTAATCTTGATTTGGGCTATTATTTTTCTTCGCCTCATCTAGTGATGGACCTCATCCTGAAAATTAGTGGGGAAAAAATCGGGCTGATCACTGACATTGATCAGCACCTGTTCATCGAGAGGTCAATGAGGGGGGGTTTTGTTTTTCACGGAGACCGTATCTTGGAAACTGATCCTACGGGGGAGAAGACGGGGACAAAATCAAATGCAGTTTTCCTCGATATGAATTCTCTCTACCCCTCGGCCATGTCCCATTATGCACTACCTTGCGGCGACTATAAATGGCTCAATGACCCTCAAGCTCCCCATTTCCCCAACATTGACAGTGGTGTTGAGGAGAATGGACCGGTTGGATGGTTTTTTGAAATTGATGGAGAGATACCAGTCGAGCTTCACGATTCAGTAAAGGATTTTGTTTTCCCGTGCATCAATAGACCTGTGACTAAGGACTCTTTGAGCCCTCGCAATAGGCGTTTAGTCGAGGTGGACGGATTGCATTGGGCGCCTTCAAAACAAAAACTTATTGCTGACCTTCTGCCGAAAAAAAACATAGTTGTACATCATGTAGCGTTAAAATGGATGTGTAACAATGGTTTCAACGTCACAAAGGTTCACCGAGCACTCGAGTTTAGTCAAAAGCCTTATTTGAAAACGTTTGTTGACACTTTTGTCAGCAAACGTTCTGCAGCAAAGTCGAAAGCTGAAAAAGAAATTTATAAACTCATTTTGAATTCAGCTTTCGGCAAAATGTGTGAGAGTGTTCGTAATAGGAATCGTTGCGACGTTGTGACCGATCCAGAACAATGTGCTCGAATTATTGCCGATCCCAATTACACTTCCTTTACAATCATTGGCCCGGACATGGTACTTTTGAATAGGAAAAAAAGACGCATTGTCCTGAATAAAAATATTGCTGCAGGCAGTGCTATCTTGGAGATCTCAAAAAAGCTCATGTTGGAATTCTACTACAATGTGGCTAGGGTACAGTGGCCGGAAAAGGGGCAAGTAGAGGTCTGCTACGGTGACACGGATTCTCTACTGCTCAAAGTAAAAACATCAAATCTAATTGATGATTTGGCGCACGGTGAAATTATCAGCTCACGGATGGACTACACCAATTGGAGTGTTGGTCTTTACCCTGAGCTAGTAAAACGTCGGGCGCCCAATCAACTTTTATTTTAAAATCTGAAACGGGTAGCGACTTGATTTCCCGTGGTATGTTTGTAGGTCCGAAGGTGTACTTTATACAGACACACGACGAGGAAATCAAGAAACGTTGCAAAGGAGTACCCACGCGCTATGTGGACAAGAATTTCAATATGGACATTTACAGGAATTGTATTACTGAAAATACAATTCCACGAGCCAAATTGTTGGCAATTCGTTCGTTGAAGTACAAGAACTATACTGTAAATGTAGAGAAAATAGCCATGAGTACCATTTCCGACAAGGTCTATGTTTGTCAAGATGGTGTGACCACCCTCCCCCTTGGTCACTATTTAACTTCAGACCGGACCGAATGTATTGCCCACCGTGAAACTCTCGGTTTAAATAAAGTCCTGTAACTAATTTCCTAAAAACCTTTGGGGGGGGGGGGGGGCCTCGCGGCCCGGGGGGGGGGGGGGCCTCGCGGCCCGGGGGGGGGGGCCGGCCGCCGCCAGCGCGGGAGGCGCACCGTCACCAAAGTTATCTTTTTTTTTTGGACTTAGAGCAGATTTTTTTTTTCAAGTGCCATCTCTAATTTAATGTTTTTTTCTCTATAAAAAAAAAAAAGTTTTCTCTCTCTGTACCTATGTAAATGTTGTTGTTGTATTTTTTATTATAAATAAATTAAAAAAAAAAAAAATTTATTTTTTCAAGTGCTCTCTCTCTAATTTAATGTTTTTTTTTTTCTCTATAAACAAAGTGTTTTTTATCTGTGTGTACCTATGTAAATGTTGTTGTTGTTGTTGTTGTATTTTTTTATTATGAATAAATTTAAAAAAAAGTGTATTTTTTTGTCAATGTATTGTTACTTTTTTATCTGCATATAATAAAAGAAAAAAATATGATTCTTTGTCTTTTGTCTTCTGGAAGAACAGAGTAGTAGGGAAAAAAAAAAAATTATTTAGTCATTAGACAATTAGGGTCTACAGTTAGTTGTTCTCCAGGTGAACTGTTGAAAGGAACATGTATCAATTTAAAACACCGTTCAGATCGTTTCTGTGTGGGCCCTCAATGTCGGGCAAAACAACACTCTTAACTAAAATAATTAAAAATTGTGATAAAATGTTTGCGGAAAAGCCGAAAAAAATCTACTATTGCTATAGTATTTGGCAGGAGTCGTACAATAAAATAAAAGCAATTGCTGCTGCCATGGGATCGATGCAGATACAGTTCATACAGGGACTTGATGTTTTCAACATTGTTGAACCAAACTCTTGGCTGATCATTGACGATCTGGCTGAATCCATTGAACAATGGTCCCAGCAAATGTTGCAATTGTTCACTGTTCGCTCTCATCATGAACAGATTTCCGTTACTCTGGTTCTACACAATCTCTTTCATCAGAGCAAATGTATGCGAACACTTGCTTTGAACTGTACCTACTATATCATCTACAGAGTTGTTCGTGATTCTAGCTCGCTAATAACCCTCAATAAACAAATCTATCCAGGTGCCCCTAAATTTCTGCTCTCGGCATACAATCAGGCAACTAATAAACCCCACGGTTATATCCTGCTGGATCTTAATCAAAATACACCCGAGGATCTGCGTGTAGTCACAGATATTTTCGACAATGAAATTACTGTATATCTCCCGGTGAACACTAAAAAGACCTATTAGTCGCTATCATGACACTGAAGAAACTACATGAAAATAGACACTTGTTTTCAGTTCTAAGCACTTCAAAACCTCAGCTTAGAAAAGCAATACTCAAACATGGTATTGACAATGATTTCATTAATCTAATATCTGAACTTTGTTTAAATTTGACCGAGGGTAATGTTCAACTACCAGAAGTAGTTAAGCAACAGGCAAAGCAACATCGTTCCATTGTACGTACATTGGCCTCTAAAAAGAAAGGAAAGAATTTTAAAAGGAAACGACTTCTTCAGGCGGGCGGTAGCTTTTTCACGCTTTTACTGCCAATAATTGCAGGACTTGTAAACAGTTTTCTCTAGTGAGAATGGCAAAACCCTATAAATTGACTCCAATAGAACTCGCTCTCTCACCCGTCGAACACTTTGAGGACAATCTGAGTAAATTCCTCGACAATGAAACTATTGATGATGATAAAAAACTGATTTTACTTCAAGATGCACTTCGCCGAGTGGACAAACACTATCGATCAAAGCCCACTGCTGCTGATCCCAAAAAAGAATCATCTCCTCAAGAGTCTCCTGCTGCTGCTGCTGGAACACAATTAAAGAAGGAGGAATTGGATTCAATTGTATTGAAAATTGGAAATCTGATGCCCCACTCATATCGTGAACAAAGTAAACGACTCCTAATCTATCTCTTGGAAAGTGGTCAAATTCAAGTTGAGAGCAATGGGGAAAGGATTATAATTCAAGGCAAGAGCTATAATCTACTTGATTTAATGTATGACATGGTTACAAATCGTAAAGGACTATTATCATTTGACACTCGTCTATACAACTTTCTAAATACATTAAACTTCCCCAAAAGTCTTATTGGCAATAGACAAATTCTAAAAAAATTAAATGAACGTGCATCATCATCAACATTAAAAGATGAACTTGAAGCAGAAGAAGATTTTAAATCAATTTTGGAAAATACTAGCACACCACTGATAGCTAGACAAAAGCGAAGACGTATCAAGTCAACGTCTCCGTCACCAGCAGCAGCCAGTATACAAAAGGGTAGCGGACGTTACACAACGTGTTTACGTTCAAAATGGCTGAAGTTCTGAAAGGTGTTTATGAAAATATTGGCGAGGCGGGGAGTTTAAGTTCCCCCACAACTCTTTCCAAAGTCACGGGTGTTCGCACTAAAAGTGTACAAGACTATCTACAAAATGAACCAAGTTACACTCTGCATAGAAATCATAGACTTCGTGCCAATCAATATCGAAAAACTAAAGCCTTTTACCCATTGGATATAATGCAAGCAGATCTCCTGACTCTAGATGAGCTTCAAAGACACCACAATACACCGTACAAGTACATTCTACTTGCAATCAGTGTTTTTAGTCGCTATGCATATGCAATTCCATTGCGATCAAAGAGAGGTGTTGAAGTTGCTCAGGCCATTGAAAGTATTCTCGAAAAGGATTCATATAAAAAAATTCAAACGGATCGCGGTAGTGAATTTGTTAATCCTCATGTTGCAAAAGTACTAGAGAAATATAGTACACTGCTCTATCATACGCACAGTCCTATAAAGGCTGCATTGGCCGAACGATTGATAAGAACTATTCGACTTTTAATTTCAAGATATTGTACATTGAAAAATACGCCGGCTTTTATTCATGATCTAGATAAAATCATGTTGATTTATAATCAACGACCTCATCGCTCATTGTCCAACTCTACACCAACGGAAGTTCATCATTCGGATCATAATACAATTGACACCTTTCTTAAACAATATTCCAATGAATCAAAAGTCAAGAAGAAGAAGAAAAATAAATTCAAGGTTGGTGATACTGTTCGAATTAATAGAACAACTAATGTTTTTGAAAAGGGGAATTACTTGTGGTCCACTGAACTTTTTAAAGTGGCAAAAATCCTAGACACTAAACCCATAACTTATCGCCTGCGTGATACCAAAGATGAAGAGATTCTCGGCGGCTTTTATGACTATGAATTGCAAAAAGTTAAAAATGCTAGTGAAATCTATCAAATTGAAAAGATATTAAAGACACGTACTCGCGGGGGTAGGAAACAGTTACTTGTTCGCTGGCTAGGATACAACTCCGATTTTGATTCTTGGATTGGTGTTGAAGATATTGACAATGCCCAATGATTTCTATGTAACTTTCATGTCCAACGTTTCCGATCCTCTCTACAATGACTTGAATAGGACAAGTGATTTTTGGACAAAACTCTCACCCGCCATCAAATTTGACGGTGCATATGAAGTGGCCCTTGTCGACTGTATTCTCAAAAATACCTATGACATCCTGAGAAAGGATCGTAAATATGAAATAAAAATACGACCGTTTGAATTTGGTGATGAAGGTGCAATGGCAACTTTTGACTCTAATCAGTACCCTATTGCTAACATCCCCTACAGAGAATACAATAACATGCATGAACTGTGTCGAGTTATCAACAAAAAAATTGCAAGTCGAAAAAAAGGTGGTTTCACTTTCAATTACTCGACGGAACAAAGGAGAATTTATATTACCAATCCATTTGAGAATGAAAGAATTTTCCTCAATGAGAATTTACGTGAGGTTCTTGGTTTAAAAAAAACGTATTATTAAGACAGAAAATTTCAGTGGTAGTGACCATGTTATCTATGCAGACTATGCACCCAGCTTCTCCACGGACACTTGTATATTTCTCTACGCTTCATTTGTGGAAACATCTCGGGTTGGTAATTCAAATGTTCCCCTCCTACGAGTTCTTGAACGAAAAACCAATCAAGAACATGTTCACCACTACAATATAAAGCATCTTCAGTATATTCCCGTAAACACTTCCTATTTGGAACTCTGTCAGTTAACACTAAGAACCGAATTAGGTGATCCAATAGCAATTTCAAAGGGCCTAGCAGTGATTACATGTCATTTTCGACCTATTGTCAACGACAAAGACAGTACAATCACCTAAAAAATGAACAATAGAAGAATTCCATTTGTCTGTCCCGATATTGACTGTTATGTTGGTGCTTTGAGTCCACGTCAAATAGGCAATGGATTGGACTACTACAAGGGGCGTACTACAATGTCTGGCTATGGTCTTGGTAGCTGGTTTGCTAAGCTATTTCGTTCTGCACTACCCCTTGCCAGAAAATATCTTGTACCTGCTGCATCAAATTTTGCTGCCTCCACACTACAGGACTGGGGGTCGGGCAAGAATTTCAAGGAGAGTGTTAAAGAAAATATTAGATCTTCAGCAAGAGCCGTTGGCGAACAATTAAAATCTCGACAAAATGGGGAGGGATTGAAAAGGATGCGTTCGCGTCATTCACTCATCAGTCTCCACCCAGGCAGGAAGCAAAGGACATCAACAAGGACTTTGAGAAATAAAACAACAAAGACCAATAAGCAGCAGCAGCAGAAGAAGAAGAAGAAAAAGATCGTTAGATCAAAGAAGGATTTCTTCTCTTAAGATGACTTATCTCCCTCACAAGGAATCATATCCATCAATCACTTCCTCATTGAATCTATTCAATGCTGAAAATGTTGATGTCAGTGTCAAGTATGGCTACTATGAACAATTTCACCCTCAACAACCCCTCTCGGAAAATATACACTTTCAAATATTTTCCAATGAAGACTATTTCATTGATTTGTCGTCAACATTTATTGATTTAAATATTGTGGTGAAGAAAAAGTCAGATAATACAACTCCAAATGCCGGCGATGGTCTCTCCTATGAAAACTGTATTCTACACAACCTATTCAAACAAATTAATGTATTTATTAATGGGACATTGGTGAGCACTAGCAATAATTTATCCAACTATGCAAGCTACATACAATTTATGATGATGACGCCAAAGGCGTACAAGGAGATGAGAGGACAATCATTGGGCTATGAATATCGAACAGGTGTTGATACTGACGGTGAGTTGACTACTGCAGTGACCCAGGAGTATCATCTAGTTGGAAAATTAAATCATGAGATATTCAATGTATCCCAATGGCTACCCCCCAATGTCAAGATTGACATAAAGTTACAGATGGCCCCATCGAATTTCATTCTGAGAAAAACACTTCCTGCAGCACCCGATGTAAATGTTATTATCACATCGGCAATTCTCCACGTCCGAAAACAACAAGTTATGAGCTCTGTTGCATTGGCAGTGGAAAAGCTAAGAGCCAATGGTAACAACATTAAACTTCTTGTCCCCCATACAATCACCAATCAGCGTCACATTGCCACCGGTTCTCGTAGCTATAGCGATTCATCGTTTATCAATGGAGAAATCCCATCAAAATTGGCTTTGGCCTTTGTGAAGAGTGGCAGTGCCGTTGGATCCTGGACTGAATCCCCCCATGATTTTAATTTTTTCGGTCTATCTAGTCTTGTGTGCAAAGTGAATGGTATTCCACTGTACACTCTATCATTTGACAAAAAATCCTATAGAACTCTGTACGAGTTGACCATGCAATCCCTAGATCATGACTCTCAACTATTTGAAAATGGAATAACCGAATCAATGTTTTCAAAAAATCATGGGGTTATTGTTTTGGACTTGTCAGGCACACAGGATATGAGCATAGTACGAACTGGGAATGTACGTTTAGAGTGTACATTTGCCGATGCTCTGACTGAGAGTATCACGCTAATATCACTGAGCCAATTTGAAACCTATTGGGAAATCACACCCGACGGCAGTGTTCTACTAGACCTTGCACCATGAACACAAATCAAATAATCAATGTATTTAGTATGGATCCATACATGTCCCAATACAAGTCCTATTGCATACCCTCGGACTTCATTGAAAAAATTCCAAGTGTTAACAATACCCTAATCATTGTTAATAGCAGTCCATCGACTTTGAAGACCGGTCATTGGCTATGCATCTTTCAAACAGCGAAGAATATTGAATTTTTTGATCCTCTTGGCCTATCGTATAAATTCTACGTTCCATACATCAGCAACTTTATTGAAAGCAGTGGGAAAACCATTATTCAAAATCAACGAAGAGTACAGGATTTAGCGACTAAGACATGTGGCTTTCATGCACTACTCTTTTTCATGTTCAGATGTCGTGGCTACACCTACAAGCAGTTTCTCAACATCTACGTTGACTTACCTCAATTGAACGACTTTCTAGTGGAGAATATACTTACAAGTGTATTTAATATTGATTTTAGTGCCCTAAGAATAAAATGTTCCAAAGATGTATGTGAAATTGTTTATTAATAAAAAAAAAAATTATATACATGATAAAACGACTTTTCTACTCTTTTAGATTTCATCCACTACTAGGTATTTGTCAACAACAACTAGTGCAGGTAGATTATTTGAATTCACAGTGTACTGATTCTGATGTACTGCAATGTCAGGGTCACATTTTCTACAATAGAGTGTGACTTCACTCTTGTCATATCTCTTTGTATAGTCAATGATACTATTCGCATTCATTCTATAGAATTCACATGTTTCAATTTGTGTATTTGAAGCAATTTCACAAACAGTGTCCTCAAGTGTCGAATCACATTCTGTCACTGCCAAATAAAAATCAGTGGGCTTATAATCAAAACACCCATTGTCTTCACAACAATGACGTAGAAACCATATTCTCTTGTTGTTCCAACAGTTGAATCGTTGACCTGGTTCCTCCTCCCAGAACAATCTAAAACCACGACGATACCAATCTCGTAGCAATAAACTAAAATCACGGTTAGGATTCTTTCCAATCATACCGGGATATGTACTCTCCCACTGCTTACATTTTTCATAATGACAATTGGAGCATAGGTGACCTCTAGGATGAGAGTCACACACCTCTTCAAGACAGGAATTACAACCTTTAATTTGTACAGCATATCCTCTATGCAATTTACACGGGTTGCATAATCTACACTTTTCATCATACTCCTCAATCATTGTGCAATTCTCACATGATGACCAACTGCCCAGTGAGTACATACATAACGGACATGTATGAAACATTTTGTCATGTGTTGACGCTCTCACTGCCACAATGAAACTGAGCTAGCAACATCAAAAAATTGCCTGAGATAGAGAGAGAGGAGTAAATCATCCTTGAGCACCATCTTTCTTATGAAAAAAAGTCCTAAATTTCTAAAAACTAATGTTTAAAAGCATATCCACAATATCATTTTGATGTGTCGTGATCAATATATCAATAAATTGTGTAAATGCATTTGGACCACGATGTAGAAGCTTCATACAATAGTCTAATGATGGAGAATCAGTTTTCATTATATCGACAAGCATTCCCCGAGAAAATATCTTCCTTTGAATAGACAACTCTAGAAAATCATCGTCTAGAATCAAACGCTTTTCCATAAGAACTAGATTCCTCATGATTCGATCTTTCTCGAATCTATCCATTTTTTAGAGTCCTAACTCTCTCACAACCAACTTCAGACTAATCAGAATCTCTTTTTTGTACTCAAAATATACGCTAGTCTACTATAGAAAAAAAAGAAAAAATACCATTGATTTAGAAACAGTTTTATTGAACATAATTACAATAATAATATTCACTGATGCATTTTGTTCTCATCAATATATTTCGATAGAACATCTAATGCTGACCGAAGTTTATTTATATGGAGAATATTTACTTTTCCAGCAAAACACAGCTGCTCCTCCTGCTTAAATTTGCTTAATGATATCACATATCTAGCATACATAGTGTCCCATTCAAGACATAGTCTACAGCCAGCAGTTATTTCCACAGCTACATTAGGTACTCGTATATCGTTGCTGCTGCTGCTGTCGGTTCCATCATTAATCTCCAATAGTGTAAATGCACCACTCATTTTTTTTCTCCACTAATATCCTCTCAAATAAAAACTATTCTCTTTGAATTCAATTCTTTTACTAATATGAATTGTAAAGAAAACCATTCCTTATATTCAAATCCTAATCGCCAATCAAGTCATACACGTTCCTCTTGGCAAAGAGTGTAATGACCTGTAACTACTAGAAAAAACCTGTTTGTACGGGGGCCCCTCAGAATTCAATATTAGCATTCTACTGCCGAAGTTTAGATGTGCTCCTATTAGAAGGGGGATGGGACACAATCTTTCAGATCATAGAAACAGAAATATTAGCTAAGAAAAAGAAAAAATTAACAAATAAAAGCTTGAAAAAAGAATCAGCTTTGGTTCTCTCTAAAAACATTTAGAGAGAACCAAAAGGTCAGTTGTTTTGTTGATGAAATTGTCAACCACGTCAGCCAATTATTTTTTATTAGCTCGCGGAGACGCAGATGTTATTACAATTAATTAGTATAAGTTGTTAGTTGTTAGCTACCAATTGGTATTAGGATGTCAGAAAAGTGGCAAATATTACCTAGCTATAATTAAAACGAGAAATACATAAATTTCATAGGGCCCAAAACATTATTTATTAACTGAATCGCACTAAAAAGTAATCAATAACTATTTTTCAATCTAACCTAACAGTAAATTACTTAAGTAAATCTTGGTTTTAGCAAAAGTAGTTATTGCGTTAGAATAAAAATAGTTATTGATTACTTTTACACAATCAACAACTAGACTTTACGAAACTAAGTGCATTTACGAAAATGCAGTCCTGTCAAATGCAGTTCAAATGCAGCATTTGAAACTGAAGTTAATCAGGAATCAACTTTGATTTGACAGGACTATAATTTCATTTTTCTAATTTATCGTCATTTTCAAAAGCTTCTAACTTAGAGACAATAGTGAAAGAACAAGGAAAAAAATTACCAACTCCAAACAAGAAAAACCAAAAATATTTAAACTTCATTATGCTATGAGCACTCAGATTATTAACTGCTATTCCTTTTAACTATGTGATAAGGTTTGACACTTCCTCTGTAAACTTTATCTGTGATTACACTCAGTCAAGAAATATTCTATTTACTAGCCTATAAAAGACTTCTTAGATAAGGGTGACAAAAGGAGTCCACATAATCATTTGATTACGTAGAACCTTCAGCTTTTGTAAACTTATATATATATACTGATATTACAAAGGCTTGAGAGATTTCGACCCCAGAACCACCCACTTAGGGGAAAACTGAGGCCAGCTAGGGGTCTCGGAGCTTATGATGAGAGGGTGGCCAGCGTTTACACCCCGGAGAATACCCCTCGAGAAAAATACCCCCCACTGAAAATACCCCCCATGGAATATATCCCCCGTGAGAAATACCTCCCCCGCCCCATGGAAAATAAGGCTTTCCAAATTTGAAAGTTTTATTTGTGTTTTATTTATTTAATTTCCGTAGGAGGAGGGAGTTTTGATACTCGTGTATTATTGGCCACTCACTCAAGTTTACGCTGTGTAAAACTCGAGAATAAACCGGTTTCTTCGTTAGTTTTTTTCAGCTTAGCGCGAGACAAGACGAAGACAAGTGACAGAATATATGAGAAATATAGTGTATAATTTGAGCTATATCTTTGCACATAAGGGAGGTAAAGTATTTGGACAGTTGGAAGTCAGAAAACAGTTCTCTCTTGGTATATGTCCACTAAAAAGTTACAGAAGAATAGCAAGGTATGTGCGAGGTAAGTGTTTTTTCCAAGTGTTGTGTTTTTTTTTTCCAATGACCGTTTTTCCAAGTATTAAGTACTATTATTAGGATAATGTAGTGTTTCATTTAAGCGTTTTATGCCGATCGCTGATCAAAGTTTATGTTATTTGTGCCTTTCATTTATGTTATTTTACTGTGGTCATGGCCGTATGTTTGGCTTTAGAATACATTTATCTATCTATCTATCTAATATGCAGAATAATTGTACCAAACACATTTTGCATGCAGACCCGATATACTTTACCCCCCCCCCCCTCCCGATGTGCAAATCTATAGCCCAAATTTATTTCTAAAGTAACAAAGAAACTAACCAAAAAAAAAAAAAACTGTGGGTAGTCGAATTTTACACAGCATAAACTTGAGTGAGTGGCGCATAATACACAAGTACCGAAATTCCTTCCCACTACAGAAATAAAAAAAAAACTCAAATGGAATTCTAAAATAATTAATGCCTTATTTTCCACGGGGGGGGGGGGAGTAAGCATGGGTACTGTTTCTGTTTTCTGTTTCTGTTCTGTTTTTAAAGTACCTGTTTCCGTTCTGTTCATGCAAAAAAAAAACAGAAACAGAACAGAAACAGATGACCCGCTTTTTATTTACCTGTTCTGCTCTGTTTCTGTTTTTATTAAATGAAAAAAACAAATTTCTTAAACTGAAAGTAAGGAGCGACATTAAAACTTAAAACGACCAGAAATTATTCCGTATATAAAAGGGGCTGTCCCCTCCTCAACGCATTGCTCTTTACGGTAAAGTTTGACTCTGTCTCACAACTTTATTTTTTAAAACAATAAAAAACTTTAGCGTAAAGAGTGAGGCGTTGAGGAGGGGACAGCCCCTTTCATATACGGAATAATTTCTGTTCGTTTTAAGTTTTAATGTCGCTCCTTACTTTCAGTTTAAAAAACTTGTTTTTTTTTTATTTAATTTCTGATCGTTTTTTAGTTAATGCATCTTTTATTTTGGCTCACCGTCATTGAATAATTAAAGAAAATTTGCATAAAAATTTTACTTTTCTTTTGCTAAATGGCTGTCTCTAAATTTGGTTCTGACGTAATTTACAAATTAACTTACGTAACGAGATTCTATATTCGTATATTTTTCTTCTGGCAAAAAATACAAAGTTGCAGATTTTTGCAGATATGAGCTTGAAACCTGTGTAATAGGGTTTTCTGATACGCTGAATCTGACGGTGTGATTTTCATTAAAATTCTTTCACTTGTAAGGGATGTTTTCTCCCTCTTTAAAAAATCAGGTAAATTTTCTCAGGCTCGTAGCCTTTGATGAGTAATACTAAACTTAATAAAATTTATATATTTAGAATCAGCATTATAAGTCCATTCTTTTGATACATTTATTGATATCAAAATTCCGTTTTTAAAAGTTTCGATTACTATTGAGCCGTATCGCTTGTTTTTTTTTATTGTTTTTTTTTTATTACGTATATGCTATTACGTATATGAGGGGGGTTCTCCCCTTAGTCAATACCACGCTCTTTACGGTAAAAGTTAAGATTTCTTTTAATTCACAAACCCTGAATCACAAAGGCCGTTTAATTAGAATAGATAGCTCTTTTGAAAGTACTAAAAAAAACTGTAGCGTAAAGGGCGAGGTATTGACTTGGGGGAGAACCCCCTCATATACGTAATAATTTTTGTTCGTTTTAAGTTCTAATGTTGCTTCTTACTTTCAGTTGAAAAAAACTTGTTTTTTTAATTTAATTTCTGATCGTTTTTTAAATAATGCTTGGAAATCCGGCACCCCCTTCATAGAAATGGCCCTTACCCCAAAGAAACATTCTCCACGGAAAGATTCTCCCGAGTAACCCCCCTCCTTCAGCCCCCCCCCACCAGAAAAAAATCCTTCCTGAAAATGTCTGTATACTTCCAAATGACCAATACAATGTGTAAGCAATGGGCAAAGTTCATAACTTGCAGCCCTTCCTCTGGGAACTGTGGGGGATTAAGTCATCCTAAAAGACATATTTATTAGATATTCGACTATGCTGAACAAAATGGCTATCTCAAAATTTTAATTGGGTGACTTTGAGAAAAAAATGAGCGTGGGAGGGGGCCTAGTTGCCCTCTATTTTTTGGTCACTTAAAAAGGGCACTAGAACTTTTAATTTTCGTTCCAATGAACCCTCCTACGATATTCTAGGACCACTGGGTCAATACAATTACCCCTGGGAAAAAAAAAAACAAAAAAAAACAAATAAACACGCATCCGTTTTCTTCTGGCAAAAAATGGAAAATTCCACATTTTTGTAGATAAGAGCTTGAAACCTCTTCAGTAGGGTTCTCTGATACGCTGAATATGATGGTGTGATTTTCATTAAGGTTCTATAACTTTTAAGGGGTCTCTCCCGCTTTTTTCGAAAATTAGCCAAATTTTATCAGGTCCGTAACTTTTGATGGGTAAGATTAAACTTGATGAAACTTATATGTTTGAAATAAGAATTAAAATCTGATTCTTTTGATGTATCTATTGGTATCAAAATTCTGTTTTTTAGAGTTTCGGTTACCATTGAGCCGGGTCACTCCTTACTTACAGTTCGTTACCACGAACTGTTTGATAATAGCTATTTCGTCCTTTTCTGTTTTTTTTACCTGTTTTTCTTCTGTTTTGATTCTATTTATTGATTCGAGAATGAAATATTTAAGAATTTCGAACTTACGAAATGGTTTTTTAAATCATAAATTGAAATTATGAAGAAGCGTGATACCGCCTCATGCGGTTTTTAGAATTGGAACGTCAGTAAAATGATGGGACTTAGTCTGTCAAACATGTCAAATAGTGCTGCTAGTAGGAGACAGAGGTGGACTGGGCCGGGGGGCAATTGCCCCCTGGGTCGGTCGGTTTTGAGCCGCTTCGGGCCGGTTGTTTTTTTTCTACGTACAAAAGTGCAGTCGACATAATGTTCAACAAAAAATTCAGCTTGACAATTTTTTGGCTCTGTTATTATAGGCCTTCTTACAGATTTAGTGTAGATACCAGCATCATGCCCTAGGAAGGGACGGATGCTGCTGTCAAACAGGTTCGTTCATGGGCTGAAATGTGATAAATATAACCCGGAGGTTGTCATTGACCCTAGGTTCACACAGATGCGATTTCACGCAAAAATGCGCATTTTTGCTCGACCGGCAAGTTCCATGCGTTGTCCGATGCCCATTTCTGCGTTGTGACGGCTCGACGCATGCATTGAAATATTTCAACTCATCCAGCAAAACGCATGCGTCATAGTGATTAGAGTTGGTGGTTAGCGCTTTGACGGATGTACTGGACCGGTTTGGTATGAACAATTTTGCATTTTAGCTGCATCCGTTATGATTTTTGTTGGATTTTTGTGAGTCATTATGTCTGTGCCCGATTCCGTTACAAGCTAGTAGAAGAGTCAGTACATACTGGAGCGTCGAGGTGTTCTGTTGGGAAGTGTTAAATGATAAACTTGTCTCGTTTCCCTAAGTAAAAGGATTTTCGCTTAGAAAAAGTGTAGCATTTTGGCTATAACGCTCATCAGTTTTAAACTTGTGACAAGATGGACGAGGTGACTGATGGAAAAGTTAAGGGAGGCGCGGAAAAACTGAGACTGAAGCGAAGAAAAGAACTTTCTGAGGCTGGAAAAGACCCAAAACAGAGAAAGTTATCATTTATACGGAGAATTAAGGTCAGTAAAACTTTTTGCCGCTTTTTTTTTCAACTTAGGGGCTAGGATTCGAATTTTTTTCTAAGTTGGTCTTAGATTCTAAGTATTTTTTTGCATGACTGTCACTTTTGATTACTTAAAGGCAGATCTTGATATCAAAAAGGCTGTCAGTCTATTGAGGCTGCGTGCGTTATACCATTTCTATTGGCACGATTATTGATCAAATTAGGTACTTAGGCGACCACAGCTCGGACAGAGCCCCACCCATTCGAGGTCCGTTGAGTCGACCCTATGAGTTATTGTTGCCTCGGTTTAACTTTTGTGTTTTTATGGCTTTTTTCTTCCAGTCTTGGGAGATTAGGCCTGGCCACGTCGCCTAAAAAGGCAGCTTTTTTTCAGCCATTTTTTCAGGTTTCGCTTTCATAAAATCAAAGGTCAATGATCGGATCGGATTTTTTCAGTCTTTGGAGTTTGGACTGTGGAAAAATCCTATCCGATCATTGAATCTTGATAAAACCTGGTTTTTGTTGGCGGATGGTCGAAAAGTGAATTTGAACCGAGATTCAGTGTCCTGGCTTCAGTGCCTGCGACATTTTACAGAAGTCTTGAGAACTTCACCCTACCTTGACTGCTTGAGTGCCTGGGTGTTCTTATGCTTATATTATATTTTTAGAACCACATCGAAGAAGCACACGACATCGACCCAGTTTCAACGGAGGGTGAGCCCACATCGTCAAATACTGTGACGCCTTCCAGACCAGTGGAGCCAGTAGCAGAGGAATCTACACCGTATCCGAACCAAACTGGAAGTGGTGACTCGGATTTCCTACTCTTTACCGCCAAGTTCGACACTAGATCAGAAATTAAATTTCATGAGGTCACATCCGTTCCAGCCGACACCACCTCAAATAAAAAAGCCTAGCTTTGACTTGGCTTCAATTTACTACCGGAAACTTACCACTGGTTCCGTCGCACGATCCCGGGTTACTCTTGAAACTAGAGAGATGACAGTAAAATCAATTTTTTGCAGCATATGCATTGCGTTTTCCGACGGAAAATCGCAGTTTGTTTCTGGGTTCACCAATTTTAGGCATGCCCATGAGAAAATCCAGGCACATGAAAAATCGAAAGGTCGTATCGCTGCGGCTCAAGCATACGCTCAAGCTGAAAACTGTCGAGACATTGGATGGTACATAAACAGCGCTTTGGCCAGTAAACGGAAAGAACAGATCTTGCAAAACATTCAAGTACTGAATAGCGTTTTCGAGGTCGTGAAGCTGTTGGGGAAACAAGGATTACCTTTTAGAGCACATGGTGACCAGGAGAGGCTTGAGTTTCTAACAAAGCCGGGAATAAACCACGGAAACTTCCTTGAGGTCATACTATTGCTTTCGAAATATGACGTCCCTCTTAAGGAACATCTGGAAAAAGCAATAGAGGATAGCAGAAAAAGGAAATTGAACACGGATGCGAGCGGAAAACCCGGAGACGCAGCTAAGGGTCGTCGCTCACTCGTCACTTTTCTTTCCAAGACGACGGTCCAGAAAGTGATAAGGAGCATTTTGAAACACATGCGGAGAGCTATAGTGAACAAAATCGGTGAAAAAAGGTACAGCATCCAAATGGACACAACTCAAGACGCTGGGGTTGTGGACCAGGCTTCTATCGTGTTAAGATATGTGAAAGACGATGAAATTCACGTACGGCTCTTTGCTGTCGTACCTGTCCAAGATTCCAGCGGCAAGGGTATGAACGAACTTCTACAATCCAAGATCGAAGAGCATGGACTTAAGTACGAAAAGATAGCTGGGGAATCGTTTGACGGTGCTTCTAACATGAGGGGCGAATTTAACGGACTTCGTTCTCACATTAAAAAGCGCGTTCCAGATTCGGTTTATATCAGGTGCTACAGTCACGTTCTAAACCTTTGCGTCGTTGATTGTTGCACTGCAACAGAGGCGAGGAATCTCTTCGGCACCATGAACAGAATTTCATGTTTCTTTGCTGAGTCGCACAAACGAATGGGCCTGTGGCGACAACAAGTAGAGAACACAAAAGAAGGACAGTCGAAGTTGAAAAGGTTACAGAAAATCGATGAAACTCGTTGGTGGGCAAAAGAGAAGTCACTTGTTTGGATGTTTTCCAGTGACGATTGCCTGTACTTAGATGCAGTGCACGTTTTGTCCTCAGTGGAAAACAGCAGTTTTTTCGACTCAAAAACTTCATCTGAAGCCGATTCACTGCTGAGTAAGCTTACGGAGTACAAAACAATCTTAACCGCTCACTTGTTTCTTGCTGTATTTGAAGTCATTGGCCCTATTTCAAGGTATCTCCAGACAAAAGGATTGGACTTTTTGATGGCCTGAAACATGGTTGATAAAGCAAGAAAGGATCTAGAGAGCATTTCCTTCGAAAGCGTCAAAGAAAACGCCTCCAAATTCGTGTCAAAGATCCAAGGCCTTCTAGAGACCACTTCATTGGACCTTGAAATTAGCTCAGAGCTACCAGCTTGTCGCGTTGCCAAGAAAAAGTGCATGCCGGGAGAAATGGCAAAAGATTCTCGACCTGAAGATCCAGAGCAGCGATTTCGAGTCGAAGTGTTCAGGTTACGAATTGACCAAATAACAACCAGCCTGAAAGAAAGATTTTTTGACAACAAACAGCTTATTTTCGACGTATATTTCTTGCAGCCCACTACGTTCAGCCTTGTCTGTCGAGGTGAAATGCCAGAGTCGGCCCTTCGAAATGTTGCAGAAATGGCGAAGGTTTCTCATAACGAGCTGAGGTCAGAGCTGAAAAGCTTTGCCTCAGTTTACGACGAAATTATCAGCACGGGTCGTAAAAATAGCCGGGATAGGCCTGGTGCAGAATATGAGGATGGACTTGAACTTGGAGCTGAATGTGGAGGGGCTGGTGTGCGAGATTCAAGTTCCTGCAGTTCGTGCAACAACTGCATAATTTGCGTGTATCGACTGCTATTAAGGCTCAGTCTGTGCTCATCAGCTTACACTTCAGTTTTTATGGCCTACGAATATCTGCTGACGCTTTCGTTTTCACAAGTCAGCTGTGAAAGATCCTTCAGCAAACTGAAGCTCATTAAGACAAGATTAAGAACTACAATATCAGATGATCTCTTGGAAGTATTCATGTTGATGTCATGTGAGCGGGAGCTGCTTCATTCAGTGCAGTTTGAAGATGTTTTAGAAGACGTGAAAAGAGATTCGAAGACTTTAACATCGCTTTTGTCAGTGCAGTAGTTTTTTCCCCTTTTAGTCCAGTTAATTTATTCTGTATCTGATCAAAATATATATTTTGTTTTCTGATGGAAAGTCGAAAAACTCTCAGTGGCGTTAAACATCCTTCTGAAGAGGACAAATACCGTGAATGTTCTTTGGCCCAGATTTCCATGATGCAGGACGAAAGCTGAAAATTTTATACAGCTGAAAATACGATGCCGCTCTCCCTTTGTTTGGAAACCTGAGCAACACCGAGTCCAACCGAGCATCAGGGAGATCTGGCACAAAAAATGATTAGCGATATCTGTCCTCTTCCTACTGTAAGCCTACTTCTTACTTAGCGGGTAGTAGCCTACTAATTTGCCTGGTGGAGCAAATTTCGGCGGGAGTGACGCGGAGCGCAATTTACACTCATTGTTCAAGGCCCTTTCTGATTAAACACGAACAAATTCCTTGTATAAGGAGGGCCATAGGTAGGGCCGCTTAACCCAAATGTCCCCTTAGCTTTTCGCTCCCAGTCCGCCTCTGGTAAGAGAGACCCAATAGATACTGATTACACATAATTTATTCATGGACTATTGATCCACGAAGGGGGACTAGATTTCTGAGAAATTGATTTGCATAATCAACTGGGACAAGAGGGGACAGGATTTCTGAGAAATTGGTTTGCATAATCGGAGGAGAATTCTATCATGAGGGGATTTCATTTTTAAATATGGCTTCTCAGGTCTTTAGGTCTGAGAGATAAATTAATATTCTATTTTTAAATATGGCTTCTGTGATCTTTAGGTCTGAGAGATAAATTAAAATTCTATTTTTAAATATGGCTTCTCAGATCTTTAGGTCTGAGAGATAAATTAATATTCTTTCGAAACCATAATAGTGTAAGTAGGAACACCTTAGATATATTTTCAGAAATTCATACGAGATCAAGACAGATTGAATATATTTTACGCGGGAAATGGTTTCCTGCGAATTTCAAATGTTACAGCGCAGGGATGCCAAAATAAAAGAACACGCAGAAATTACTTTTAGGGGATTATTTGGACGAAAAAAATTAATGCACCATTTTAGGGATTTTTTGGGCGAAACAGTTTGAGACATTTTAGAAGATGATTTGGGGTGAACTCTGTGGTCGTTAAAATACACAAGTTCCATTTGAACAGTGTTGTGAGGTCCCCTACCCCAAATCCAAAGGGCCCGCCTACCCCCCGGCCACCAAAGGGCCCCCTCCTCCCGGGCCCTCCGGCCCCCCCTCCCCGGGCTCCAAAAGGGCCCCCAAAGGGTCCCCCTCCCTCGCCTTTTGGCCCCCAAAGAGCCCCCCTCTCTAGTTTAGAGTTTTAGTTTGATATTAGCTTACAGTTTTAGTTTAGTTTAGTTGTAGTTCAGAGTCTAGAGTTTCAAGTTAGACTCTCAGCACTTAGAGTTTTAGTTAGAGTTATAGTTTAGTTTAGTTGTAGTTGTGTTTTTGGACTTGTAGTTTAATTTTAGCTAAACTTTTTAGTTTAGAATTTTAGCCTAGAGTCTTAGCTTAGAGTTTTTCGCTACACTTTTAGTTTAGTTTAGCATTAGTTAAGAGTTGTAGTTTAGTTTTAGTGAAGAGTTTTAGTTTAATTTTAGTTAAGAGTTTTAGTTTAGAGTTTAGAGTTTTAGCTTAGAGTCTTAGCTTAGAGTTTTAGTTAGAGTTATAGTTTAGTTTAATTTTAGTTAAGAGTTTTAGTTTAGACTTCAAAGTTTTAGTTTAGAGTTTAGAGTTTTAGTTAGAGTTATAGTTTAGTTTAATTTTTGTTAAGAGTTTTAGTTTAGATTTATAGTTTAGTTTTAGCTAAGAGTTTTAGTTTAGAATTTCAGTTTGGTATTAGCTTACAGTTTTAGTTAGAGTTATAGTAGTTAAGAGCTTTAGTTTAGAGTTTTAGTTTAGAGTCTTAGCTTAGACTTTTAGTTCTATTTATAGTTTAGTTTAGTTTTAGTTGAGAATTTAGAGTTTTAGTTTAGAGTCTTAGCTTAGAGTTTTTGATAGAGTTATAGTTTAGTTTAGCTTTAGTTAGGAGCTTTAGTTTAGATCTCTTGTTTAGTTTTGCTTAAGAGTTTTAGTTTAGAGTTTATAGTTTTAGTTTACAGTTTTACTTTAGAGTTTTAGTTAGAGTTATAGTTTTAGTTAAGAGTTTTAGTTTAGATATTGGAGTTTTAGTTTTGAGACTTAGCTTAGAGTTTTAGTTAGAGTTATAGTTAAGTTTAGTTTTAATTCAGAGTTTTAGTTTAGAGTCTTAGCTTAGAGTTTTAGATTAGCGTCTGAACTTAGAGTTTTAGTTAGAAATATAGTTTAGTTTAATTTTAGTTAGGAGTTTTAGTTTACAGTCTTAGCTTAGATTTTTAGTCAGAGTTATAGTTTTAGTTTAGTTTTAGTTGAGAGTTTTAGTTTAGAGATTGGAGTTTTAGTTTCGAGTTCTAACTTAGAGTTTTAGTTAGAGTTGTAGTTTAGTTTAGTTTTAATTCAGAGTTATAGTTTGGTATAGTTTTCGTTAAGAGTTTTAATTTAGACTTGTAGTTTAGTTTTAGTTAAGAGTTTTAGTTTAGAGTTGTAGTTTAGTTTTAGTTAGGATTTTTAGTTTAGAGTTTTAGCTTAGAGTTTTAGTTAGAGTTATAGTTTAGCTTTAGTTAGGAGTTTTAGTTTAGAGTTATAGTTTAGTTAAGAGTTTTAGTTTATTGTAAAGAGCTAGGTGTTGAACACATTTTTTCTTTGAAATGCTAGACTTCGAATATTTTTATTACGGTTTACATACAAAAAAGTTAGGTTCCTCTACATTTAAGTTAGGTTAGGTTACCATGAGCCTCATGATAACCTAGCCTAATCTGAAGTAGGGTCAAAGCCTAAGATGACGTGAGCAAAAAGATTCTGATGGCATGTCTCTTGGCCCAGCTTTTCTTTCAATTTGTGAATATCCCGTATTCGGGGAGCTTTGTTCTACTTTGACTCAGGTGCAGAGAATAGTTTCTTGCTTGATAGGTCACCATGATAACACAATAGAACCAAAAGATCAGTATTATCTCCTATTACGGCAGTGTCGTAATACCGGGAAGAATCAACAGCACCTTGCAAAATTGCGACATCTTCATCAGCTGGTGCCTTGACTACGACGAAGGCCTTTGATCGAAGATAAACAGCCAACGCGCAGATAAACTGGCCTTGTTTTCCTTGCAGGACAAGAACTAATCCTTTTCTACCTTCAGCCATATATCTGCTGTGAAGAATATCTCAGGGCCGATTATACGATTTCTCTTCGACTGGGCTATATCCTTTGTGATAGCTTCGTCATCGTAGCCGTCAAACACAATAGTGGCACATGGATACTTTTGGGTCATGTAACTAGCATAATGATCAAGGATTTTGAAATATAGTTAATTTTTGGCCCATGGAATTCTGTGCAGAAGTGCTCCACCGTCGGTGATGTATCGAATGCCCTTGGGAAGAGGAGTAGAGCGCTCCTCAAGATTGCAAACCTGTGCTATAGGCTTGGCAAACTCTGGCTTGTTCGGAGACCGGAGTATGCAAGAACTGTCAAAAAGTGATGCCGGGTAGGAACTCAGTTCGTGTTGAAAGTACTCAGATTCCGTGAGGTTTATCCTCTTTGCTAGCGTGATGAACCTCTAAAAAAGGAGAGCGGGGTCCAGTCTTTTGCAATCTCCACCTGGATTCTGCTTTGTAGTAGTTTGAACTGCCTGTCGTTTTCGTCGAAATACAAAAGCAGTGACCAGCTTTCCAGACATTGAGTCAAAGATTTTTAGGCCTAAATCTCTAGCAGAGTCAACATTGGCAGATTCGTAGACTGTCAAACCGTTGGTGAAATTTCTTAGTTGAAGATCTCAATTAAATGGTGATCCTTTTTCTAAGAAATCGATAACGATCTGGGTGTCTTTAGAGTCGTTTAGCTGCCTCGGCTGGGACGTTTCCCTATGTTGTTCACTAGTTCTATAGAAAACCTGTGACATATCCTCTATCAGAAGATTTAATGCAGACCACACTGGTCCAGACAAAACCCATAAAGACCATTGGACCTCTGTCATAAGTGCTAAAAGAAACTTGTCGAATGAAAATAAAAAATGCATACTGATGAATATGAAACGGGTTTTCTAGTTGGCACTACATCAGGTTAATTTGATTTTTGGGCTCAACTCATCATTTTATGTCCGAATAGTTGCCTTCTGATAGTATGGTGAAAAAGAGGTCACAACGATGAGAAGGGTAAAATCACATATTGATGATTATGAAACTTTTTTTCTGGTACATTGTACACAAAATTTGTATTCATTTTCGGGCTCAGCTCTTCATTTTACATCGGGACGGTACTTCATATACATAAAAACGAACATTACCGACAGTTCATTTTTTTAGAAAAAAAAAAAACAGAAGAAATTGACATGAAAAGCAAAAAAAACTAGTTTTACGTCGACCTAGAATGTGCAATTTTGGATATGTTGTTGAACTTTTTTTCTCTACATCATAGTATAAAAATAATTTCTGTTGCAATTTGATTGGGGTCGACCCATATTTTTGGATAGTTTGCCTGTACAACTACTAGAAAATAATGTCTATTCTTCAAGAAAAAGCTAAAATAAATACTTTTTACGTTTTAACCAAAATTAATGATAACAGTTTTTCTAAAAAGAATTTGAGTGAAATTTTAGTGAATTTTCTTATCATTTAACTAGTAGCAAGTTAAATTTTTTGCATATTTTTTTCATTATTGAACTACTCAGCTATGTGTTATAAAAAGAAGTATGTCAATAGTAAATATAATTCGAACGTGCGTCAGAGGATAAATGAATAAAGCAATATATTGTTCATTTAAATTGGTGTAACAAAACCAATGGGGCAAATCTTAAAAATAACGAGTCTACAGAATGTAGGAAAAAAAAACAAAAAGAACTAAGAAGACAAGAAGAAAAAAGAACACCAAAGAACAAAAAAAGACTAAGAAACAAATGACAAATAAGACAAACAAAGAAGAAAACAAATACATTTTCTTCACATTACAGCAAGGCGTCCTTCGTGTTTAAGAAGGGAAAGAGTTTAAACCAAAACAGCTTAAAAAGGGAAAAATCTAAAATAATAATACAAATCAAAGGAGAATAAAAAGAAAAAGTCAAACCAGTTTGTACAATAACTGCTCCGAGTTAATCCAAGAAAGTAAAATGTAGTATGCACAATTCAGTTGCTTCTGTGTTTTAAAAGGATTAGCTCGTTGATTGTGCTTTTGTTACTTTGGGTTTTTTACACAAGCACCAAAGACCGGAGCCTTTCCCAGGGGGGAGGAGGGGGGGTCCAACCGGAGCAGTTGCCTTGGCACTCTGATAGACAGATAGATAGATAGATAGATATTTATTTCGAGAACTTACTATCACAAGCCCTGAAGGGCCAAATTCGAATTTCGAAGTCCATAAAAAAGCAAACAAACAAGAAAATCATAACAAAAGCACAATAACTAAAAAATTGGCAAACAGAGCAAAAAAATAATAATAATAAATAAATATCGGAATGCTATATGATTCCTTTGTCACTTATGTTAAAGACTGCAAAATGGCAACTAGTTAAAAAGATAAAAACTGATAACACTGAAAAAATAAATAATATATACATTAACAAATGTTTAAAAAACAACATAAAAAGGGGATAGGAAAGAAAGAGTAAAAAGAAAAACGAGCTGTTTCTTTTATCATGTAAGAGATTAGATACAATTTATGTACAAATTACAAATATTTATTATATCAGTAAAAAAAACGGATAAAAGATTTCTTATACCGCAAGGTAGTACAAAGAATGAGAGATAAGGTGGGGATAGGCTGGGACACAGTTCGTGGAGGACAATTTCTATCAGGTACATGGTATTCAGGGAAAAGGTTCGCAGTACGGGGGTTCAAAAGTGCCAACTTAACAAAACGGAGGCTCAAATTATTCTTTCTTCTCTCGAGGGTCACTAGTTTTGAAAATTTTAACAAATGCAAATATGGTATCTTGCCCTCTTTAAAAATAATTCTTATTTTGGACATTTTCAAATGCCTTATTCAATGCTTTATTTTTTTTCAAATGCTTTATTTTGGACATTTTCAAATGCCTCTGAATTGGTGAGTCCCACGGCTCGGGGAATTGCCCAATTTGATCGAATTTTTCACTTTGATTCAGCTTTTTTTTTTCTTGTCTTTGAGTCAGGAGGCAGGCACTGTAATTAATTTTGCCCCGGGCACCACCAGCCCTAGGAAGGACTCTGCCCAAAACCTATACACCATACTATAATTCCTTAGTTTTTAGTTGGAGTAGCTATTGCACATATTGGGTCGATTTTTCTCTTACTTAGTGTTTTTTTTTTATATTTTGATTAATAGTTTACTTTGACTTACCTTAGTTTAAATTTTTATTGTCAAATAATACTTAATTTTCTAATGATTAACTTTCGGTCATTGGATAATTTCCCTCTGCTGGAAGACGTGCTTTGTTTTTATGTAATTAAATGAAAAAACACATTTTTTTAACTGAAAGTAAGCAGCTTGTTTTTTTTATTTAATTTCTGATCGTTTTTGAAATAATAATGGTAATCTGGATCACCCTCTATGAAATATACTCCGTCCCTCACGGAAAACTCGTCCGTGGAAATTTTATCCAACGTAAATATATTCTTAGACTAAAATCCTCGTTTTTTCACCTTTTTTGATTTTATTTTTTATTTTTTCATTTTCTCTCCTCTCTGGGTTTCATTTATCCAACGTAACGTGCAGCTCCCCATCAATTCCCTCCAAACAGTTCCATTCTCACTGAAAATCACCACCCCATAAAATTTCTTGCGAAGGATTTACCCTGACAAGTTTTCCTTAGCATACTTTCATTTGAAAAAGACTTTACTTTCTAATCCGTTTCTCAATGCTACTACTACAAACAACTCACTGCAGCACCAAGCCGCCTGAGGCTAACACAGCCACTTACGCTCCTCCTCCATCCCAATCTATTCAAAGCCTCCCTTCTTACACCCTCCCAAGAAGTTCCCCTTTCCTTTAAATCTTTCTTTATGACACCCTCCCACCCCAGACGAGGACGACCTGCTTTCCGTTTAGCCTAGACGGTTGGCCGAAAAGAACAATCTTCCGCAACCTGTCATCCTTAATCCGCACAACGTGCCCTAGCCACCTCAACCTTTCTTTTATTATAGCCTTAGAGAGCGGTATTGAACCACATTTTTTGTACAGCCTATTGTTTGAAATACGGTCAGTCAGCCGAGTACCCAGAACAATCCTTAAGCAATTTCTGTGAAAAACATCTAGCAAATCTTCATCCACTTTTCGAAGCACCCATGCTTCAGAGCCATATTTTACCACTGTCATCACTGTAGCTTCTAATATTCTAATCTTGGTTTGCAGGCTTAGCTTCCTATTCTTCCAAACTTTTTTTAACTTTGAAAAAACACCCTGAGCCTTGGCTATTCTACTTTTAACATCTTCACTGCTCCTACCATCTTTACTAATAACACTACCAAGGTAAGTGAAGCTGCCCACCTGATCAATGTTTTCATTACCCAACATCACCTTTTCATCTTCACTTATTCCTAGCTTTAGTCATTTAGTCTTCTTAACATTAATTTTCAAACCTATTCTAGCACCCTGGACTCGCGAAACCTCTAAAAGTTCGTTCAGTTTGCTAACACTTTCATCTAGGATGCTTAAATCGTCAGAATAATCTAAGTCCAGGAGACTTTTTCCTCCCCATATGATTCGGTGTTCTCCAATTGCCTTTCCTATGCTCCTTAAAACGAAATCCATCAAAATAATCCATATAAAGGGGGATAGAACACTTCCCTTCTTAACTCCTGATTTAATGCGAAACCAGTTGCTAACCTCATTTCCTACCTTAACCGCAGCAGTGTTATTCTCGTACATAGCACTAATCACTTTAATGTATTTGTCTGGTATACCTTACAATGATAAAACCTTTACTAAAGCTCTTCTATCAACAGAATCAAACGCTTGCTCATAATATATAAAACTGAGGACCAAAGATGTTTGACAACTCAGGCACTTCTCAATTATTAACCTAAGAGCGAAAATTTGGTCGACACATCCTCTACCTTTTCTAAAACCGCACTGTTGTTCTCTTAAGACTTTGTCTATGGCATCACTCAGTCTAAAAAGTATCATACTACTAAGTAATTTACTACCTACAGAGACCAAACTAATGCCTCGATAATTACCACACTCACTTTTATCACCTTCCTTATAAAGTGGCTTAACTAAGGTTTTCCTAAGATCGTTAGGTACTTCCCCTTTTTCAAAAATCATATTCATTATCGTTAGTAACTTATTTCTAACCTCAGAGCCACCATATTTAAGAAACTCATTTGCAACCCTATCAGCATCTGGAGCCTTATTGTTTTTTAATCCTTTTAGTACTATCGCTAATTGTTTCTCACAAAACAATTCTTCCTTCACATCCAAGGTATCACAAACTTTTTCATTTTCCTCTATATCTTCTCCTGCAAGTCTTTCTCGGTTCGGCAAATTCTCAAATGTTCAGCCCATCTCTCTGTAATTCTTTCCTTATCGCTATTTGTGGCCCCATTCCTATCTTTAACTGGGTCAAGTCCGGATTGACTACTCCCTCTCAGTTTATTAACATGCCAGTACAATATTTTACTATTATTCCGTCTAGCTGCATTTTCGAGATCCTTGGCAATTTTATCCATGGCCTCTACTTCACACCTCCTTAGTTGATATTTTAATGCTTTCTCCGCTTTTTTTACATTCCTTTTGTTTTCATATGATCTATCACTCAGATAATTCTTGTACAATTCCTTTCTCCTTTCTATTAAAATTAAGCTTTTTCACTAATATTCTTAGCTGCAGTCCGAGCTTTCTTCCCTAAGACACCTTCAGCAACTTCACAAATTATTTTTCTAAAATTATTCCAACCATCTTCCCCATTATAAAATTTTAAACTCTGAAGTTTAGTATTCAACTGTTCCTGGAAATTTTCTCTCAAATTCTCATGCTGTAGTCTATCAACATCACGTTTCTCAGTCACTCCGGAAATGCCCACTTTCGTAGAAATTCTTTCCGGAAAATCAAAATACGCAGAAAATAGCCCCCGGGTAATTCCCCCGGAACATTTTCACATGCAAAATTGAGCTGACAAAGAGAATATAAGACAATTCAAAAGAATTTCGTATAGGAACTCTATCAAATCCCCCCATTGTAAAATTTCCTCTGGAAAATTCCCCCCCCCCCCCGGAAAGTTCCCTCCTCAAGGAAGATGCTCCCTATGAAAATCAACCCCAAGCACACCCCCCCCAAAAAAAAAAAATGTCTGTATACTTCCTAACAACAAATACTATACATAAACAATGGGCAAATTTCACAACTTACAGGTCTCTCCCCACGGAATGTGGGGGGTCATTTTACCCCTAAAGGCATAATTACCCGATCTTTCAACTACAACGAAAAAAGTGGCTATTTCAAAATTTTTATCAGATAACCTTGGAGAAAAAAGGGGCATGGGAGGGGCCAGTTGCCCTCCAATCTTTTTGGTCACTTCAAAAGGGCACTAGAACTTTTAATTTCCATTCTAATGCACTCTCTCCCTAGCATCTAGGACTATTATTTTGATGCGATCACCCCTGGGGAAAAAACAAGCCAAAAAACCAATAAACACGCATCCATGATCTTTTTTCTGGCAAATATAGCAAAATTCCACATTTTTATGTACAGGAGCTTGAAACTTCTGCAGTTGGGTTTTAGGTACGCTAAATCTGATGGTGTGATTTTCATTAAGATTCCTTGAATTTTAGGGGGTGCTTTCCCCCTATTTCAAAAATCAGGCAAATTTTTGCTCAGGCTCGTAACTTGTGATGGGGAATACTACACTTGATAAATTTTATATGTTTGGAATCGGCATAATAAACCAAATCTCTTGATGTATCTATTAAAATTAAATTTCGTTTTTTAGAGTTTCGGTTACAATTGGGCCTAGTTGCTCCTTACAGTTCGTTAACAAGAACTCTTTGAAACTGGACGCTCAGTTTCCTTGCGTTCTTCATACCCCGAATAATCTTTTCCACTACATAAAACTTGTTCGAGCATCTTTATTTGCCTTCCAATTTTCTAAGGAGCATAGTTCTAGCTGCAACGCTGGAAAGGCGCTTCTTGCAGTAGCCCGCCGTTTCGAACAGTGTCTGAACGTTCGATCTACGAGAAGGAAGAGAAAAATATCTAGAAAAACGTTTTTTTTTTATTCTTTTCTAAAGAGTATGGGTAAATGGAAACTGGTGCTGATGTCGATAGAAGTCACCAGCACCATCTAACATCTGGCGTTTCTTGGCTTTTTTCAAGCTTCTTTATTATGTTTTCTTTTTTCAGAAACTAAGACCTGCCCCTCAATTCTACTTTAGTTTTACCAACTACACTAATTACCGGTAGCGCCAGTTCACGCTCTTATAGGTTGCCTATGCCCTTTGTTCTATTCGCCAAAGTTCTCTCCGTCCCACTAGGTCACAGTTTATATAATTATCCAGTATGATCATTCCCTATCTCACCCATTATAAAAACCCGGACCGGGGTGCGAGTGCTCCAGAGAACGTAGAAACATAGGCGGCATCAGATCTTTTCACGGGTAGACAAGTCAACGCGAAACAATCGGAAACAAGTGGAAACCCGCTATTACGAATAATGCACTTAGTAACCATTTCTCATTGATAGACGCAAACACACTGATCCATAACTGCACGAAGAAGTGGGAGGAGCTTTTTGTTCGCACCGAGAACGAAGACCAGAAATGATCTGCGATAAGCTTACTGGATAATTATATAAACTGTGCACTAGGTGTTCAAGGTAGTATACCGTCCTACCAACTTTACATTGCACAGGATTTGATATCAGTCTGTCTTCTCTATGCCGGTCAAGCGTCACTCTTATGGCCCTATCAGGACTTTCTTTTAGCCCTAAGGTTATTATAAACCCATTGATGAGGTCCATTATTAAACCGTAATGTACCAGCTTTGCATTGCACAGGATTTGATACCATTCCGTCTTCTCTAAGCCAGTCGAGCATCGCTCTTTTGGTCCTTTTAGGACTTTCTTTTAGCCTTAAGGTCATTATAAAACCATAGATGAAGGGATACTCTTCAAAGATGACGTCTGCAAGGGCTTGAAATACTCTTCGGCTGCAGCTTACATTTTTCTAAAGTGGTATCGTGCATGTTTCTTTTTAATCGCTATGAAAATGGAAAATATACAGACTGAAACCATAAAAATGTTGTCAAAAGATGAATCAAATAGTTGTAATGAAGTGTAAGTAAGGAGCGACGCGGGTCAATAGTAACCGAAACTCTGAAAAACGGAATTTGTATTTCAATAGATACATCAAAAGACTCGGCTTATTATATTGATTTTGAATGTTTTAAGTTTAGCCCTATCCATCAAAAGTCATAAACATGAGAAAATTTATCTGATTTTCTAAAAAAGGGGGGAACTACGCCCTAAAAGTCAAGGAATCTTAATAAAATCACACTATCAGGTTCAGCGTATCAGAGTACCCTACTGTAGAGGTTTCAAGTTCTCATCTCGAAAAATGTAGAATTTTTCCTTTATTGTGTCTTTTTTGTTTTTGTTTTTCCAGGAGTGATTGTATCAAACCAATAGTTTTAAAATATTGGGAGGGGGCTCGTTCAAACGGAAATTGAAATTTCTAGCACCCTATTTAAGTGACCAAAAAGAAATTTTTACGTTTTACAAACATTTGGGGGGGGGGGATGAATTTTATGCTGGGGGGATTTTCAATGGGAAGATTTTTCTGTGGGGAGGGTAGTTTTCGGAGGGTGGACTTTTCAGGGAAAATTTTACCCGGGGGGAATTTGCCAGAATTTCTATCTGAAGTTCTTCTATTTGTCTTATTTTCTCTTTGCTGACTCAATTTTACGTTTTTAAGATGTTATTGGGAATTGTCCAGGGATAAATTTCACCGGGTTGATATTGTCTAGAGGATTTTACCATACGGGGGATTTTCCATGGGAGAAATTCCGCATGGGGGAGTTTTCCATGGGAACAACTTTCTACTGTGGAGAGTGGGAGGGATTTGTGGGGGGAAATTTTCACGGCGGGGCTGGGACTTCCGTCATGATTTGAAAATCAATCAGAAATTAAAGTCTTTCTCAAATGAAAGTGTGCGAAGAAAAATTTTCAGCCAAAATCGTCCGCAAGAAATTTCCCAGGAGAATTTTCAACGAGAATGGAATTAATCGCACATTTATCTGGGGGGAATTTTCCTGGGGAAGGAAGGGGGGTCATTTTACGTATAGTATTTATTATTGGGAAGTTTCAATACACTTTACGGTGAAGAGGTGAATTTTCTGCTCGGGGGATTTTCCACGGGGAGAAAATTTTCGGGGGTTTGGGGTGCACTTTCAAGAAGAAATTTTACCCTGTGGGAATTCGCTTAAATTCCTATACGAAATTCTTTTTATTTGTTTTACTTTCTCTTTGCTGACTCAACTTTACAAGTGGAGATGTTAAAGGGAACTGTCCGGGGGAAATTTCACCAGGTTGGAATGTCTAGAGGACCTTTCTGCAGGGGGAAGGGATTTTCCACGGGAGGAATTCTCAATGGGAAGTTTCAACGGGGTAAGTTCTCCAGGGGGAGTTTTCTTTGAGGCAAATTTCTACTGGAGGGGGGGGAGGATTCACAGGGAAAATTTTCCACGGATGGGGGGGGGGGGGGTTCTTGCATGATTTGAAAAACTATAAGAAATGAGTTTTTTTCCAAATGAAAGCCGGAAAATTTTTCAGGTTGGAATTTTGGTGAGAATGGAAATGTCTGGGGGGAATTTTCCTGGCGGGGGGTATTCTACGTGGGAGGAACTTTCCGTGGAGGGAAGGAATTTTTCATGGAGGTGAGCTGGATTTCTCGGCATTATTTAAGAAAAGGATGAGAAATTAAAAAGAAAAAAACAAGTTTTTTTCAACTGAAAGTAAGGAGCAACATCAAAACTTAAAACGAACAGAAATTATTACCTATAGGAGGAAATTCTTCCCCTCCTCAATACCTCACTCTTTACGCTAAAGTTTGACTTTTTATCCCAACTCTTTAAGAACGACTCCTGAAGCACAAGGGCCGTTTAATTAGAACAATATGAATCTTTTTTAGAAACACTAAAAAATCTTTAGCATGCAGAGCGAGGTATTGAGGGAAGGGGCGAACCCCTCATAAACGAAATAGTTTTTTTCTATTAGGTTTTGATGTTGCTCCTTACTTTCAGGGGAAATTTTGTTTTTATTTGATTCCAAAAGAAAACGATTTAATTTTGTAGTCACTAATCCGTAAATTTTCTTCCTTTCATTGTTTCTAAGGTCAACTATCCACATCAGCTATCATTCATATGCGTACCTGAACAAAGGCAGAATGGATGGTGAGGTGTAACTTAGTGGTATTGTTGGTTCAATGAGCCCCCTTTTTCTCCCTGAAAAACTTAATATAATAACCTGAAAGATCGTTTTCTCGCAGTCCAGACCCACTCTCCCTTTCCTTAAACAAACAAAAAAAAAAAAAAACATTTTTAGGGTCCACCTTTTTCAAGAGTGTCTTTTTTTCGAAGCGGCTCTAGGTATTTACCCCCCCCCCCTGAAAATATCCCCCGGAAAATACTCCCCGTGGAAAATACCCTCGCCCGGAAGATACACCCCCCCCCCGGAAAATATCCCCCGCAGAAAATAACCACCAGAAAATACCCCCCGCAGAAAATGCTCCCCCCTAAGCATGGGCACTTACCCCCCCCCCCCTACAGTTTTAGTTAGAGTTACAGTTTAGTTTAATTGTAGTTCAGAGTCTAGAGTTTCAAGTTAGACTCTCGGCACTTAGAGTTTTATTTAGAGTTATAGTTTAGTTTAGTTGTAGTTGTGTATTTGGACTTGTAGTTTGTTTTGGCTAAACGTTTTAGTTTAGAATTTTAGCCTAGAGTCTTGGCTTAGAATTTTTCGTTACACTTTTAGTTTAGTTTAGTATTAGTTAAGAATTTTAGTTTAGAGTTGTAGTTTAGTTTTAGTAAAGAGTTGTAGTTTAGTTTTAGTTAAGAGTTTTACTTTAGAGGTTAAAGTTTTAGCTTAGAGTTTTAGTTAGAGTTATAGTTTAGTTTAATTTTAGTTAAGAGTTTTAGTTTAGACTTTAGAGTTTTAGTTTAGTTTTAGTTAAGAGTTTTAGTTTAGAGTTTCAGTTTGGTATTAGCTTACAGTATTAGTTAGAGTTATAGTAGTTAAGAGTTTTAGTTTAGAGTCTTAGCTTAGAGTTTTAGTTCTATTTTATAGTTTAGTTTTAGTTAAGAGTTTTTGTTTAGAGTTTAGAGGCTTAGCTTAGAGTTTTAGTTAGAGTTTTAGTTTAGAGTCTTAGCTTAGAGTTTTAGTTCTATTTATAGTTTAGTTTAGTTTTAGTTGAGAATTTAGAGTTTTAGTTTAGAGTTTTTGTTAGAGTTATAGTTTAGTTTAGTTTTAGTTAGGAGCTTTAGTTTAGATCTCCCATTTAGTTTATACTTCCCATTAACCAATACTATATGTAAACAATGGGCAAAGTTCATAACTTCCAGCCCTTCCCTCGGGAACTGTGGGGGGTTAAGGCATCCTCAAAGACATATTTATTAGATTTTCCCCTATTCTGAACAAAATGGCTATCTCAAAATTTTGGTTGGGTTACTTTGGGAACAAAATTAGCGTGGGAGGGGGTTACGTTGCCCTCCAATTTTTTGTCACTTAAAAAGAGGGCTAGAACTTTTAATTTCCGTTCAAATGAGCCCTCTTACGATATTCTAGGACTACTGGATCGATACAATCATCCCTGGAAAAAAATAAAATACACACGCATCCGTGATCTTTCTTCTGACAAAAAATACAAAATTCCACATTTTTGCAGATAGGAGCTTGAAACTTCAGCCATAGGGTTTTCTGCTACACTGAATCCGATGGTATGATTTTCATACCAAAAAGTCGTTCTATGACTTTTTGGGGGTGTTTCCCCCTTTTTTCAAAAATAAGGAAAATTTTCTCAGGCGCGTAACTTTTGATGGGCACATTTAAACTTAATGAAACATATATATTTGAAATCAGCATAAAAATCTGATTCTATTGATGTATCTATGGGTACCAAAATTCCGGTTTTTAGAGTTTCGGTTACTATTGAGCCGGGTCGCTCCTTACTTACAGTTCGTTACCCCACGCTGTTTGATACTTCCTTTTCTTCCTATGCTCGTTGTTTTTAAGATTTGCCTCTTTGGTTTGTCAAGGCAATTAAAATTAACAATGTACTGCTTTATTCATTTATCCTCTGACGCACGTTCAAATTCTATTTAATATTTACATACTACTTTTTATAACACATAGCTGAATAGTTTAATAATAAAAAAATATGCAAAAAATCTAACTTGCTACTAGTGAGATGATAAGAAAATTTACTAAAACGTCGGTCAAATTCTTTTTAGAAAAACTGTTATCATCAATTTTGGTAAAACGTAAACAGTATTTACTTAAGCTTTTTCTTTAAGAATAGACCTTATTTTCTAATAGCTTTTGCAAGGCTTAAGATAAAGCTCCAACAAACAAACAACGGGGAATAATGACTAAAGGCTAGTGATTTAGTCACACGTTTTAATCCGTTTACTGGCTGGAATAATCCTCCCCCAATTCTTTTTCTGACATTTTTTTTCAGAGCGTTTTTAGGAGGACTAGGGATTACATGAATTATCATCATTATCACATGAATAATTTCTTAGATCGTATTGCCTTAGCGTTTATAAATTAACTGAAATAACAATATATAAATGATAAACAAAACTTTTGATTAAGCCTAACCATTACTTATATATTTCTATTTCACTTTACTTACACCAGAGATTATGAAAACTTAAAAAAATAAAATAATGATTACAGACGTGTCCATATATAAATAGAAACTATGTACTGAAGTACAAGAAAATCTGTTTGCTATGGTTTTTTCTTTCCTTTTACTTTCCTTTTTAGTAACAAGTCTTTTCTTTCCTTTTTAGTAACTATAACTTCTGGAATCCATGCAAAGACAATATACCTCATGCAATAATAACCAAGTAAAATTCCAAATAACATAAATATTGAGCAACGAACCTTTTAAAGTTGTAATAATGGTGGCCAGCATTTACTCCCCTGGAAAATCCTCCTCCACAGAAGATACTCATCTGCAGAAAATACCCCCCCCCCTCCGCGGCTGGTTGGTCTCCAACCCATTCGTATTATAGAAAAAAGGACTAGTCACTCAATTTCTGATCTAATGAGCACCCTTCGACGTTTCTGCGACCATGAGGGGGAGATGTGGATGGAGAAGGGACAGCCCCCCTCCTATAGGAAATAAATTCTGCTAATTTTGGGGTTTGATATTACTCTTTACTTTCATAATAACAGCGCAGACCAGAAATATTCCCAGAAAGCATAAGAGAGTAGATATCAGTTTCGCATTTTGATGCGATTTTTAAGTTTTTTTGTACCCCCCCCCCCTAAAAAAAAATCCTGGTTACGGCCCGGGAGATTATAAATTAATTTCTACCTCCACCCTCCCCTTGAGTCTCCCTTAGAACTAATTCTGCGTTTATCTGATGGCTCAATAAGAGCTGGGATGTTTGGCATCAATTGCAATAATATGTTAATGCACCCTTTGAGATATCTCCCTCCCTCCCTAAGTACAAAACAATTAGAGAACCCTATTGTAGAAGTTTAAGTGCCATTTTAAGCTTTGTAATTTATCCATTGCTTACAGATAGTATTTGTTATTGGCAAACATAGGTACGTTTTTTGTCCTTTTTTCCCCCTGTAGGAGAGTTTTCTGCAGGGGCAGAGGGATAGTCTGGGGGAATTTTCAGAGGGGAGGAAATTTTTGGCAATAATTTCCTTTCAGCGGGATGAATTTTCCTTCTAGATCCGTACCATACGTCCCTTTAATTGCTATTTAATATTATTTATTTATCTTCTTATTTATAAGATAATTTCAATCCTACTCCTACGAAATTGAAAGCATTCTTCTATTTTTTTTTATAGAAAGTTCCCCGCATTAAGAAGTCTTTTAGCTTGAGTCATAAACGAAGGCAGGAGGCTTGTTTTAGCCCCCTTCCTACCCAAATTTCTCTATATTTATATAATATTCACCATAATGGCCTATGTTCTTCTTACAATCCTATATTTTTTGTTTTGTTTTTACATTTATCACGTTCACTCTCCTCATTGTCTCGAGAGAAACGTCCATACATGTGCCTGAGTTGAGCAGTTCCCAGTACCCTCAGCATAGTACAGGCGTTGTTTTACAGTAGAAAAAAAAAACTTAAGTCGGTACATTTTAATGCAAAGCTCAAATCACAAAACAATTCACACTTTTAGTATCACAAAAAAAAATCACAAAAACAAAAAAATTTATGCTTGTAGCAGACAACTTCAGTAGAGTAACTTTCATAAAGAATGCATGCCCTTGTCATACCCAGATCATTTGATCAAACCTAAACCGAATTAAAAACACTTTTAAGAGATTTTAGTATTTACAAGAATAACCCAGAAAATATCTATTAATTATTTCAAAGATAAATTATTATGTCTTCAGTGGTTGCATATTTAGTTTATGATATGGTTATTTGATTTGTACATAGGTTAAAATATGAATTGTCATTACATATGCATTAAAAATATCATTAGTAGACTTTATGCGAACAATGAAAGAGAAAAAGAACAAAAAAGAGAAAAAGAAAGAGATTACTTGCCAATAATTCCGCGGAAAAAGTGCTTTAGTTTTATTGGTTATTATCTTTTATGTCCGTTTGTGAGCTAACAGAAAATCTTCTTTTTTCAGAAGAGACAAAAAATCCTGCTTTTTTAAAACCTGATTTATTTTTAAACGATATATTAAGCCAGCAAAAAGAATGAAAAGTTAGTTTCCACTTTATTGGTTCTTCTGTGTGAAATTTTAAGCCTGTAATAGGCTTAAGAGGTCGGAGAAAGACATTTGGCGCCACAAGCTTTTACAAGTAGTTTTTCTATTTACCTGTGCCTTAAGCTTGTCTTACACCACTCAAGAAGCTAGATCTGTCAACAAAAAGACATTTTAAGTTTTATGCTTAACATACTTCATCCAAGTATTTTTTTCAAACACTGTTCTAACATATACACATATTTGTGAAAAATTTGATGTTTCTTTTCTCTAATTTTTCGACACATTTATAAAACACGAGTCTCATTTTTCAGAGATGCTTGTTTTAGAATTTGATTGAAGCATCACTTAACATCCTAAAAGTCCGCTTCAAAAAGTTTTAAACAAGGCTGAATTCAAAATCAGAATTCAGAAATTCGACCAAACCAAGTTATCTGAAAGGATGCATGCTGAGGCCTAAGACCCCAAAGCTTGACAAGCCATTCCAATAGTTTTCCAATATAATTAAAATAAACAAGTCCAAAAAATATTTTGATATTAGTTAGTGCTAACAATGAAGATTCAGCTTTAGTTTTGAAAGTTGTTTTATACTTAATAGACCAAAGAAGGCTTAGTTTTCCAATTTTCAACCCATTATTTAAAATGAAAAGAAAGCCTTGGAGTCATCAGCCCATTTTGTAAAGTAACAAAAATATGGTCAAAATGCACAGAGACAAAAAGTATCTGAGATGAAGGTGATCAAGTTGGAGGAGACACCCAATATTTCAATATTTCACGGCCACCCGAAAGATAAATATTTATCACGAGTTGTAGGGGCAAGCTCTAATCTCCTGAAATTCATTTTGCAAAAAGCGGATAAAGCCTGATTAAAATTCAATTAAAGAAAAATCTTATTTACACCTTAGGATGTTAACACCAGAAACAGTAAAAATACGAAAAAACGATTTATGCGACCACTTTATAAGTCTTTGACCTTGAAAATCTTCCTTCTCCTGAAAAAAAAATATCATTACTTTAAGCTAGAAAAGAAAAGCGCAAAAGTTTAGGACACTAAAATTCATTACAGCTACAATTCGATCCCTGCAGCATTTCGTAGCTCCTACCCCCATTCACTACATATCATTCTTTTCTGCAAATTCCTCAACCCAGTAGGTACTTACTCATTCTGTAAAATAGGCGGTCAAACTGTTTGGACTATTTGTTTTCTACTTTATATCATATCTAGTTGATAACAAAAATAATAATAATAATAATAATAATGTTTCTTTACATAGAATTAAAGAGAAATCGCTGAAGCTTAGAACGACCTGAAACTAGATAAACACCAAGGCCTTGTGAATAACCAAGGGTTACAGTTTTGAAGCAACATCAGCTACTATATTTACAGGACTGGATTTGAACCCTTTAAAGACACAACAAAATCCTAGCATCTAAAATTTGATTTAGGTAGATCCTTCTTACATATGTGAATGACAAGAATATATCCCCTCCCTCAAAGAAGCCTAATCGTGCACGGACGCCCGAGGTCATAACTGCAGCTTTTGATCAAGTGATCTTGAACGACTATCACCAGTTCACCTAATAATTAGGCTGATGAAGAGATAACCCTGCACCCTCGCCCCCAAGACCTGATCCGGTTCAGACCATATAACGGCACAACTAGCTAATCAAGTTCGGCTGGAGCCTGGTGGCCCCTTCAAAAGAATGTTGGGACTCACCTTTCTTCTGCCACGCAGATATCCAACATCCTAAACTTGGTAAAGTATTTCTAAAAAATTAACTGCTACTTGTGAGCTTGTGACTAGGTTTCATTGATATCCAAAAAGCTCATTTGGTAGGTACCAAATGAGCTCATTTATATGCTCATTTTTGTATAGGATTTAGGTACCCCTCAACCACCCCCCTACAGAGATTATATTGGTCCCAGACCTTAAAAGCAAAAGAAGACCATCGGCTGATACTTCTCATCGCGTTTGGTTGAGATTGACAAGCCTCTTCTGGTAAATAAGCTGATGATAACAATTTAGGAGCACTCTCCCCTTATGGAGGTTGGGTGTGTTCAGGTCCAAAAACCAACAAGGCGGAAATCAGCTATCCCTTTCCCCCAAATTGTCTAGAAATCTGACAAACTGTGTTAGATGTCCTGATTAAACTAATTTACATTCCCCCCTTGCCTATTACCAACGGAGATAAGTTTGGTCCCGTACCACAAAAATCACAGCTGTGACACCAGTTCTTACTTTTCACCAAGTTTTAATTAGATCTGCCAACCTGATCAATAAGAAGTTATTATGACTAAAATAGAGGGACTACCACTATATTTGGATCAGGTACGGCTAAACTAGGACAATTAGTCTACTTTTACTTTCCGCCATATTTGACTAAGATCCAACAGTCGCTTATGGTCAATATCCTGGTAATATGAGTTGCGTCTGCATTCCAGCGTAAAATTTGAATCTAACTTTAAATCAAGTTTAGTTGGGATTCGAAAACGGCTGTCTGTGAACGTCCTGAAAAAAAGAATGCAGAGGCCTCTTTCCCCTGCCCCCCCCCATAGAGGATAGAACAGGCTTGGACTCCAAAAACACACGTACGACCCTATCTCAAAATCCCTGTGGAGCTTCTAGATTCAACAACCCTTTCTGGAAGACACTTTGAAAAAAGGGGCTTTTCTCTCTTTCACAGGAGCTAAATCGGTCGCTGATGCATAAAATGCAAAAACAATGCATCACATGTTACTTCTAATTAAATTTGGTTGAGTTTCAACAAACCTTATTAAGACATGGGCTAATGGACTCCCCTGCTTCAAATGGTTCAAATCAGGCCATGATCCCCAAAGCGGGAACTAGGACATTAATTTTTACTTTTCAAAAATCATGGCTGCGGCGTCAGACACAACCTAGTAAAGTATAAAGTCTATTCTGTAATAAACGAAAAATTTAAAAACGCGTTTTGAGAAAAAAATTATCAATGGAGGAAGAATCCCCATTGGTAACTATTATTTCAATTAATATTAATGGTACAACTTTCTTGCAAAAATAAATTTCAATAAATTTAAAAAAATAACTTGAAACCTCTTGAAAATGGTGTCGGATCAAAACAAAAGCCGCACTATTGGAATCACAATAGCTTAAAACCCTAAATAGGGTAATTACAATCCCCATCTTGAGCAACGAGGAAAATCATTTTTTCGCATGGGAAGAATGTCTCCTTTTTTCTCCTTTGTTCGCATGCCTCCTTTTTATCTTCTCCCTCTTCTTTTTTTTGTATTCGCCACTAGAAAGGCAATGAAACACCATAGAGCTGTTTAAGAGGTCATTTGAAAGTTAACTTTTATATAGCAATTTTAGTTACGATCCGACAGCTCTTTCCAGTAAATTTCATTGATTTTCACCCACGTTTTTTTCTTTAATTTTGGCACCCTCTAACTATGAACATGGAGGTCTTTTTTCATTAAAACCGAACCTCTATTTTCCTAATTTTCAATTTTAACTTTGAATGATTCATCTTTAAATATAGCTTTGAATGATTCATCTTTTGACGGTCTATGACGAGCGGTTCGACATCGATTACCCTGGTGGAAAAAGAACATGCTTGACCATTCTTCTTAAGTAGTCACCCACATTCAAAATCTTCCTTCATCCGCAGAACGTGTCCTAGCTCTAACAGCCTTTCTCTCATTATAACCCTATAAAACGGTAAAAGAAAAAAAAAATGTTAAAAACACATAAAAATATGTTTATATTCATTTTTGTTACGTTTTTACGAGTCAAACAAACATTAGAGAGGGGTGGGGGCAAACCCCCTACTACTAAACCCTTACGTACCCTCTACAGCCAAAATTTTGGTACCATTTTGGCGCCCTCAACTACCAAAAACTACAAAACTGCACATGGAGGTCTTTTTCATTCTCTATTTTCTCTTTATTCTCTATTTTCATCCCTATTTTCCTAATTTTTATAGTATATATGGTTACATAGTTACAGCAGATGTTGCAACTATGATATCCTGATCAAAGATAATGGGTAACTTATAAGAGTAGAAACTGGCGCTGGTGTCGAAAAAGAACAATCGATTTAGCGTGTGGTGACACTTGGCATCTTTTCAAGCTCTCTAATCATTTTTCTGTCAGGAATTGAAATCAGATACGACACTAATTGTACCCGATACACTAATTAGATTAAATATTCTTATTTTTAATACTGAAAAAATGTCAAGTGTCGCCAAAAGATAGATAGCGTTGAGGGTATTTTTTTTCGACACTAACACCAGTTTCCATTCTTATACTTTACCCATATCTTTGGTCCTGATGAAAAGTATTTAAAGCCTAGACAGATGTAGAGTTTTTCAAGTTATATATAGCCGTATTTACTCTGCGCCAGCTTCCAAACTAGAATGCTCGTGTTTTTTAGATTGGGTCTTTAGTTCGAGATATTTTTTCAGTGTGCTTGAATATTTTCAAAATAGGATTCGTGGAGTTACTAACTAGACTACTTAATGGGCTAACTGATACCAAGAAAATTGTCTTTGGGAGTGTTTATATTTTTGAAATTAAGAACAATTTGCCAAGAACACGCTAGCTTTTCTTGGAAAAATTCCGTGGAAAAAACAGCATGTAATGTACGCACTTAAAACGCAGTAAGACAACGCAACGACTACCTAGCCCTTTAAAGAAACGCTCCTGTCTATAGCATACCCCACCTATAGCATCAGGTCGTCTATAACCCATTTCCCTCTACATTCTTGTTTATAGCAGCAGATCATGGTTGCAGTTATCGCTGCATCCTAGTACAAGCGAACCATAGCTCATTGTAACCCGAACGTTAAAAAGGCGTTAAAAAAAATGTCAAGTGAGGAAGAAATTCCATTTAAAGCTGATTCAGGAATGGTAGCTGTTACTTCGGTTTATCTTAACAATAAAAGTTTATGACGAAGAGAAATTTATTAGAATTTAAAACAAAGCCTGAAAATTCCCCAATAATGGTGTCAGACCAAAATGAAAGCTGCAGTGCTGGAATTAACACGGTCAAAAATCCCATAAAGAAAAATTAGTTACCCATTTTGCATTGAAAGTACTGATGTGTCTCCTTTTTCCCCTTTTTTTCGCTGGAGTGATCGTACCGAAGCAGTAGAGGTGGGAGGCTTGGGAAAATGCCAAATTGAAAAAAAAATGTCACATCAAGTGCCCTTTCGGGACCAAAGAAACTGTGCCACAGAAAAGCGGTGCTTTCTGCCTTTTTGAGCCAATATTTGTCCAGCGAGGGTCAACATGATATAGAATAATTCGACAATACTTCCTCAGCGACTGGGCAGCTAAATATTGTAAGATAGCCAATCAATTTTTAGTGGTTTAAAATCATAAACAGGTTATATTGAGCAACTCCTCAACATACAGGGGATACTCCTCGAGAATACAGGGGATAATGTGTCCCTTTTAGTGTGGTAAGATTACAAATATTTTTTCAGGGAAATTTATATCTAAATTTATATTGCCCTATTTTAAGAATATCTAATGCCCTATTTTAAGAAAGCTCATGTTGACTCCTTTGGTCTCTTTGCTTAAGTCAGACAAAGATCTGTTTGTAAGGTTTATAGTGTGTATTCGTAGAACCTAAAAACGAACAAAAATTAATCTAAAAAAAGAAACATCTTTCTAACGGAATTAAAGAATGAAGTTGAAACAAAACAAACCAGAATTATTGTTTCGCAGTTTACGCAACACATACATGAAAATGCATAAACTGTTCACGCAACAGTTTATGCAACATATATATGACAAACATCGTGCAATCGAACCGACCCGTTATTGTTGCCAATATTTATGTAATTCTGAAAAACTAAAACAATTGTGAGAACTGAATGATCTTGAGTTTTTAGATCGATAGGCTACTTGAGGACTTCTGTACTCTTAAACCTGTTTTGTTGCATCGGTTTTGTGTTTTCAACAAAGTGCTAGTTTCCATTTTAAAGATGGATAAGACTGGATTGATCAGTCCCTCACCAAAAATGTAAGGCCTAGGGCTTGCAGAGAACAGTTTTTGTTAGCAACCCTTGACTTTAAATTTAACTCTAACCCAATAGACTCTAATTTTGGCCTTGTCGGATACAGGCTATAAAAACTTCTATCATTAGTAAGATAGGCCGACTTGTTAGTCTGACAGGTAATTTTGCTGAACACGTCGTATCTGAAATTTTGATAGCACCTGGAAGAATTTTACGAAATGTCGTCCTCAGACTACTTGCAAGAGAGTGGTTTACGTACAGCTTTGAAACAGGATAGCCACATAAACCAAAATAACCAAGGCCGTATCCAGGGGGGTGAGGGGGTGGTTCCCCCCTCCCTCAAAATGTTTTTCCGACTCCAAAATATAACAAAAATGCATATAAATAAATTATTTATGCATTTTTACTATACCCCCCCCCCAATTAAAAACATTCAATATTTTTGCAAAAATTCTTAATTTAGTTGAAAAAAGGTTCAATAGCTCTGATAGGCCGATAGAAGATTCTGTAGCACACGTGTGCCAAAGATGGAGGGAGCAGCTCCATTTCATATGTGGCTGATCAGAGCTAGGGGAGTCTATGCCGGGTCTTTAGTTAACATTTATCATGGTTTAGGGCATGCACCACAACCTAACAAAGAAGTCCTACCCATGGTAACTGGAAATTTTGAAACGCGTAAAAAAAACTGTAAAGCGAGGAAGAACCACTTTTTGAAGCTGATTCAGAAATGATAACTATGATTTAAATTAATCTTATGGTAAAAGGTTATCACGAACAGGAAATTATAGGAATTTCGAAAGAGGGCCTGAAACCCTACAAAAATGGTGTCTGGTCAAAATGAAAACTGCAGCATTGGAATCTTTGTAGCCGAAAACCTTCTTTAGAGAAATTCCAGCCCCCCATCTTGAGCAACCAAATGTGTGTGTGTTTGCACGAGTCTGCGTGTTTGGGTACGCTACAAAACAAGCTACACTAATACAGCTAGAAACATGAAAGTTTATATAAAACATTTTTGGGACCATGAAAAGGTGCATGACCATGCAGAAGGTACAGGGCCATGAAAAGACTATGCAAATCCAAACTGAAAACCAAAAAGTTAGAAAAAACGTCATGATAACGAGCATAATTGTGCCGTTAATACAATTGTGTCGATCGATAAATTAAGTCGACCGATGAATTATGTCGTCAGGATAAATCTTTATGATGCTCTTTTGCCTGTAAAACAAAAGAATTATGAAAACACAAAATGGTTGTCATTGGAATGAGGATTGCATCAGTCAACCCCCCCCCTTTTTGTCCCCTCTAGATTTGTAGCGTTTTTGGGTATTTTCATTGAAAATACTTCTCTTAGTATTTTCATTTTCAAAATCAAACTACAACAAAATCATCCCCCCCAGGTTTTGAAAAACACATTCCCCCCTCCCCTTACGTTGTCATTGATTGATGCTCCTGGTGAAGGAATCATGTACCAGTTATAATAACTTTTTCCTTGACGTAATGATTGGAATTTCCCAAGAAATCTGCTATAAGTGGTAGGTTTTAACCAATAAACCCCTGCCTAATAAGTAGGCGTCGTAACTAATTTGACGAGGATCTGATCAAGGACTGATGAGTAATTGATCAAGGCCAACACTCCAATGATAGCGATCATTGCTTTCCGTTACGATGGCGTCATTATATAGTGTCATTAACCTTCTGCCTAGCAAGTAGGTGTCGTAACCAATTTGACGACGATCTCATTAAGGAAACGCACAAATGATAGCGGTCATTGCTTTCCGTTACGATGGCGTTATTATACAGTACAATTTTATCATAAGTTTTAATTTTCCATAATCATCTTATTGTAAACTACTTTGAAAGGTAAAAAATTATCTTTATTGCACAAGTTGTACATTAGTTCCATAAAATTGGAAAATGAAATGGAAACAAAGACAAAAGAAGGTAATTTGTCGTTGACGTTGGACATCTGCCAATAGCCTAGTTCCAAGAATGTGAACTCCGAGGAGAAAACTTATCATGGATACTCCAATTGTTTACAAAATAAAAGTTGATTTGATCATCAAGTATGTTGGCAGACAAAGTGATAAGCAACAGCCTTTTCTGAATTTCTCTTACACTGTTGAAGAAGTTCAGGACAAACTTGAAGTCAGCTTAAACCTAATGGATGATGAAAACTTTCAACCTGACCAGTAAAAACCGTACAAATCTGTTTGCAAAATCAAGCAAATCTTATAGACAGACAACGGGTGAATGCAGTTAACTCAGTGAAAATGATAAGACTGGTTTTGATTTTGCACTGGACATCCATGATAGCAATGAGTTTCCAAATTCAACCTGAGTGGTCAAAAATATGTAATGATTTAGAATTGTCAGATCCTCGGATTTTATTTTCAAGTCCAGAGATGAAAGAGCTCGTGGCAAAAACCGAGAGATTCCTAAATCTGAAATGCAAACACAGAGATACGTTAAGTATCTCTTTAAGGATAAGAGGAGGAGTGGAAATAGGCTGTGGAGATCTTTCGATATATAAGCTCCTTCTGTTAGAATTAAAGCCAACCCATCAACAGATGAAACAAGACATTCTCATCAAACGCAACGACGAGTCCTTAATTCTGCTGTCTTTTTTCTTCAGTATTGATGACAAGAAGATGTTTAGAAAATTTTTAAATATAGTATTTGAGTATCTAGAAATGAATGAACACCAAAAGTGACTTGTTAACTCACGATACAAGGTACAAGATACAAGGTAAATATACAAGGTGCAGGATGGCTGATCAGCCCAAATCGGCGAGATAGTTGTCAAAGCTTCAATTGGCGAGTACTTTTTTTACAGGGACTGGCAATGGGCCTATCGCCCGTACTTGTGGCGGCTGTGATCGAACTTAGTGCCACCAATTGCCAAGCAGAAATCAAGCCACTCAGCTATCACAAGGGTTGACAAGTGGTAGTACACTGGCCGTCCATCCCCGTACATAACCACGAGGCATGGTATTTTGTGACATATACTGCCAATATTGAATATATTAAAGCCAGTAAATACTTCCAAAACTATTCCTTGGGGTCTCTCTGGAGACAAAAAGAGCTGGTCGTGGTGCAAAAAAAGGTCCTTGAGAAGCAATCCAAGGAGGGAGAAAGGCCTTTTCTTGCTAGTGCCGGTTCTGAGTATCAAGAAGCTTTGAGGCTCTATTACAAATGGGGAAAATTGGAGAAAGCCGCGCCTGAGGAAGGAAGGGGCTCCATCAGCTCAGTGGCTACTGGTGCTTCTTCTCTATTTCTGGATCCTTATTTATAGTCAAATGCATATTGCATAGGGATATCTAAGTATGATGTCCATCTAGCTGTTGGATGCTCCTTACTGAAATTAAACTTTGCAGTTAGTTTTGTAACTTTTTTGGCAGCTACTTCCATCATTTGTAGTATATTATGTCCATTAAAACATCCGTCTCACTGATGAGGAAGATATCAGTAGCTTTAAAAGTATAGGCCAATCGTTAATAGCACAGTCCTCCCCGGGACTGCCATACTGGGTAGAGTAGTTAAAGAATGAATCTCTGTCGTCAAACTCTTCACTCCAGATAGGACAGAGTAGAAAACAATCTGCAACCACTTCGCCAGAATTAATCACTGTTATCCTATTAAGAATTGATATGAGTTATCTAAAGTGCAAGGTTAGTTGAGAACACGCTAGCTTTTCTTGGAAGAATTCCGTGGAAAAAAACGGCATCTAATGTACGCACTTTAAACGCAGTAAGACAACGCAAAGACTAACTAGCCCTTTAAAGAAACACTCCTGTCTATAGCATACCCCACCTATAGCATCAGGTCGTCTATAACCCATTTACCTCTACATTCTTGTTTATAGCAGCAGATCATGGTTGCAGTTATCACTGCATCCTAGTACAAGCGAACCATAGCTCATTGTAACCCGAACGTTAAAAAGGCGTTTAAAAAAATGTCAAGTGAGGAAGAAATTCCATTTAAAGCTGATTCAGAAATGGTAACTGTTACTTCGGTTTATCTTAACAATAAAAGTTTATGATGAAGAGAAATTTATTAGAATTTAAAATAAAGCCTGAAAATTCCCAAATAATGGTGTCAGACCAAAATGAAAGCTGCAGTGCTGGAATCAACACAGTCAAAAATCCCATAAAGAAAAATTAGTTACCCATTTTGCATTGAAAGTACTGATGTGTCTCCTTTTTCCCCTTTTTTTCGCTGGGGTGATCGTGCCGAAACAGTAGAGGTGGGAGAGTCTAAAACGCAGTAAGACAACGCAACGACTACCTAGCCCTTTAAAGAAACACTCCTGTCTATAGCATACCCCACCTATAGCATCAGATCGTCTATGGCACATTTCCTCTATATTAATTTTTATAGCAGTAGATCATGGTTGCAGTTATCGCTGCATCCTAGTACAAGTGAACCATAGCTCATTGTAACCCGAAGGTTAAAAAGGCGTTTAAAAAAGATGTCAAGTGAGGAAGAAATTCTATTTTAAGCTGATTCAGGAAAGGTAACTGTTACTTCGGTTTATCTTAACAATAAAATTTTATGACGAAGAAAAATCTATTAGAATTTAAAACAAAGCCTGAAAATTCCCAAATAATGGTGTCAGACCAAAATGAAAGCTGCAGTGCTGGTATCAACATGGTCAAAAATCCCATAAAGAAAAATTAGTCCCCTATTTTTGTATAGGAAGCACTGATGTGTCTCCTTTTTCACCTTTTTTGCAGGGGCGGTCGTACCAAAACAGTAGAGTTGGAAGTCTTGGGAAAGGGCCGCCCTTTCGTGACCAAAGAGATTGTGTCACAGAAATGCGGTGCTTTCTGCCTTTTTGTGCCAATTTTTGTCCAGAGAGAGTCAATATGATACAGAATAATGCGACAATACTTCCTCAGGAAATGGGCAGCTGAATATCCTTAGATAGCCATCGATACAAGATGACATGACATGTCGTACCTTTTGAAAAGTTGCTTCTCTGAGGTATGTCATGATAGTGACTCCGTTACCTCATTTCCTGAAATGTTGTCCTGTTACTTTAAATGTCGTCATAAACTGGTTTTCAGAATGTTCCCTGCATTATAAATTAACAAAAAAAAAATGAGTAGACTGTATCATAAACTGAAAAGGGCAAAATAATGTTTGAACTTTAAATATTTCATACAGGACAACATATAATAAATAATTGGATTTTGTATCTCTCCTCGATTTTACTCCTCGAAAATACTGGGGATAGTGTGTCCTTTAGACTTTTAGTGTGGCAAGATTGCAAATTTTTTTCAGGGAAAATTAAAAGCGGTGCGAAATAGAGCATATATTTAAAGCCTTATTTTAAGAAAACTCGTGCTGACTTCTTTGGTTTCTTTGCTTAAGTCAGACAAAGATCTGTTTTTAAGGTTTATTGTGTGTATTTTTAGAATCTAAAAACGAACAAAAATTAATCTAAAAAAAAACAAACATCTTCCTGGCCGAATTAAAGAGTGATGTTGAAACAAAACAAACCAAAATTATTGTTTCGCAGTTTACGCAACACATACATGAAAAACTGATGCGATCGAACCGACCCGTTATATTTCCCTACATTTGTGTAATTCTGTAAAGCCAAAAATATTGTGAGAACTGGGCGATCTTGAGTTTTTTAGATCGACAGGCTACTTGAGGACTTTTCTACTCCTAAACCTGTTTTGTTGTATCGGTTTTGTGTTTTCAGCAAAGCGATAGTTTTACGTATAAAGGATGGATAAGACTAGATTGATCAGTCCCTTACGAAAAATCTAAAGCCTAGTACTTGCAGGGAACCACTTTTGCTAGTAACCCTTCACTTCGATCTTTCAAACAATTCAGAATGTCTTTTCACTTCAGCTCAGGCAGCAATAGACTCTTATTTTGGCCTTGTCAGATACAGGCTATAAAAACCACTATCATTAGAAAGCAAGGTAGACTTATTAGTCTTACAGGTAATTTTGCTGAACACATCGTATGTGAAATTTTGACAGCAACTGGAAGAGTTTAACGAAATGTCGTCCTTAGACTACTTGCAAGAGAGTGGTATACATATAGCTTCGAAACAGGATAGTCACATAAACCCGATAATCTATAACCAAGGCCGTATCCAGGATGGAGGGGGTGGTAGCCCCCTCCTCTGAAATGGTTCTCCAACTCTAAAAATTTAACAAAATACATATAAATAAATCATTGATGCGTTTTTGCTGTATCCCCCCCCCCAATTAAAAACATTAAATATTTTGGCAAATATTCTTAACTAAAAAAAAAGTTCAATAGCTCTGCTAGGCCGAAAGAAAACTCTGTAGCACACGTGAGCCCAAGATGGAGGGAGCAGCTCAAGCGAAAACGAGCCACTATTTGAAGCTGATCCAGAAATGATAACTATGATTTCAATTAATCTTAAAGGTAAAAGGTTATTAAGAACAGAAAATTTCGAAAGATGGCCTGAAACCCACAAAAATGGTGTCGGGTCGAAATGAAAACTGCAGCACTGGAATCGTCGTAGCCGAAAACCTTATTTAGGAAAATTCCAGCCCCCATCTTGAACAGTCAAATGTGTGTCGGTGTTGGCACGAGTCTGCGTGTTTGGGTACGCTAAAAACAAGCTAAACTAATAGAGCTAGAAATAATTGTATGGAACAATTTTAGGACCATGAAACGGTGCATAGACAATGCAAATCCAAACTAAAAACCAAAAAGCTATAAATAAAACGCCATGATAACGAGCCGTCAATTGTGCCGTCAATGCAATTGTGTCGATCAATAAATCGAGTCGACCGATGAATTATGTCGTCATGATAAATCTTTATGATGATCTTTAGCCAGTAAAACAAAAGAATCATTAAAAGCGCAAAACGGTTGTCACTGGAATAAGGAGTGCATCAGTCAACCCCCCTCCCACTTGACTTTTTTGTCCCTTCTAGGTTTTTAGCGTGTTTTGGGTATTTTCATTGAAAATACTTCTCTAAGTATTAAAATCAAACTACAACAAAATCATTCCCCCTCCCTAGATTTTGAAAATCATATCTTGCCAACCCCCCCCCCATTATATTGTCGTTAATTGATGCTCCTGGTGAAGGAATCATGTACCCGTTCTAATAACTTTTCCTTGACGTGACAGTTGCAATTTCCACAGAAATATGCCATAAGTGGGAGGTTTTAACCTATAATCTCCTACCTAACACGTAAGTGTCGTAACCAATTTGACGACGATCTCATCAAGGACTGATGAGTCACTGATCGAATCCAACGCAAAAATGATAGCGGTCATTGCTTTCCCTTACGATGACGTTATTATACAGTACAATTTTACCATAAATTTTAATTATCCATAATCATCTTATTGTAAACTATTTTGAAAGGTAAAAAATTATCTTTATTGCACAAGTTGTATATTAGTTCCATAAAATTGGAAAATGAAAAGGAAACAAAGACAAAAGAAGGTAATTTGTCGTTGACGTTGGACATCTGCCAATAGCCTAGTTCCAAGAATGTGAACTTCAAGGAGAAAATTTATAATGGATACTCCAATTGTTTACAAAATAAAAGTTGATTTGATCATCAAGTATGTTGGCAGACAAAGTGATAAGCAACAGCCTTTTCTGAATTCTTCTTACACGGTTGAAGAAGTTCAGGACAAACTTGAAGTCAGCTTAAACCTCGTGGATGAAGAAAACTTTCAATGTTGCTACAGACAACAATTCTACCCAGGGTCATTAATTATCAAGGAGGAAAAAACTGTTATACTACCTACATGGCCAGTAAAAACCGTACAAATCTGTTTGCAAAATCAAGCAAATCTTATTGAAGGACAACGGGTGAATACAGTTAATTCAGTGAAAATGATGCGAGTGGTTTTGACTTTACACTGGACACCCATGTTAGCAATGCGTTTGCATATTCACCCTGACTGGTCGAAAATATGTAATGATTTAGAATTGTCAGATCCCCGGATTTTAGTTTCAAGTCCAGAGATGAAAGGGCTCGTGACAAAAACCGAGAGGTCCCTAAATCTGAAATGCAAACACAGAGATACGTTAAGTATCTCTCTAAGGGAAAGAGGAGGAGTGGAAATAGGCTGTGGAAATCTTTCGATATATAAGCTCCTTCTGTTAGAATTAAAGTCAACCCATCAGCAGATGAAACAAGACGTTCTCATCAAACGCAACGACGAGTCCTTAATTCTGCTTCCTTTTTTCTTCAGTATTGAAGACAAGAAGATGTTCATAAAACTTATAAATTTGGAATTTGACTATCTAGAAATGAATGAACACCATAAGCGACTTGTTAACTCAAGAATTAGAGTTTAAAAACCTTAGAACTAATAAAGTCGACCCAGGAATGAAACTTTAAATCTGCTGGAATTATGAGCTAGCTCTGGCCAGCTCGTATTTGGGAGCAGCGATGACAACCTTCTCTGGTGCCCCTGAAAGTGGTAGGTGCAAATAGAGGCCTTATACTGCTGATTTCAGTCACCGTCCAGCTACGAGGTATAGGATGGCTGATCAGCCCAAATCGGCGAGATAGTCGTCAAAGCTTCAGTTGCCGAGTAATTTTTTTTAGGGACGGGCGATGGGCCTATCGCCCGGCCTTGTGGTGGCTGTGATCGAAGTTAGTGCCCCCGGTTGCCAAGCAGAAATGGTATTTTGCGACATATACTGCCAATATTGAATATATTGAAGCCAGTAATGACTTCCAAAATTATTACTTGGGGTCTCCCTGGAGACATAAAGAGCTGGTCGTGGTGGAAAAAAAAGGTCTTTGAAAAGCAATCCAAGGAAGGAGAGTTGCTTGCTAGTGCCGGTTCTGAGTATCAAGAACATTTGAGGCTCTACTACAAATGGGGAAAATTGAAGAAAGCCACGCCTGAGGAAGGATGGGGCACCATCAGCTCAGTGGCTACTGGTGCTTTTTGTCCATTTCTGGACCCTATTTTTAGTCAAATACATATTGCTTAGGAATATTTAAGTATGGTGTCCCTCTAGCTGTTGGATGCTCCTGACTGAGTTTAAAATTTGAAGTTAGTTTTGTAACTTCTTCGGCAGCTTTTTGCACCATTTGTAGTATATTATGTCCATTAAAACATCCGTCTCACTGAGGAGGAAGATATCGGTAGCTTTAAAAATATAGGCCAATCGTTAATAGCACACCAGGACTGCCATAATTAAACAATAATTAAGTAATTAAAGAGTAAAGAATGAATCTCTGTCGTCAAACTCTTCACTCCAGATAGGACAGAGTAGAAAACGATCTGCAACCACTTGGTAGTAGAATTGATCACTATTATCTATATTAAGAATTGATATGAGTTATCTATATTAAGCTTACTAAAGTGCAAGGTTAGTTGAATACTCACATGCTGGCTTACCACTTTGTGTATTGCGAATCCTTGTCAGTGAGAGGCACATACATAACGTCCATAAGTGACTGGCGAACAATTTGTCCGTCAATCAATTTATCAATTTGTTCTAGTGCTTGCATGCCCAACTTGTTCCCGACTGGTATAACCATTCTTCCCCCAGGGGCTAACTGCTTAATAAGCTAAACCAAAATATAAGAGCTATTAGCCGTAATCAGCAAGGAGAAGTCTCATGCACTAAACAACAACTTTAAGCTCAACAGACTCGCTGTGACTGAGATATAACAAAGTCACACCACTGGCTCCCACCTAAAATAAAAAGACTGGTGGCACCAGGACTCGAGCCCCGCCCCGTAGAAAATAGGATTGCAAGTCCAGCACCGTCCAAGAAATATTATATTACAATCCCTCCACTTATAATTATGGGCTATACCTACAGCCGAAAAATAACATTACAATTAGTCTCGCAGTTTCTCGCTCACAGGCAAAAGAGATTCAATGTTATACTTCAAGGCTATAAACTTAGAAAGCACAGCTATGTTTAAAAATTATACAATTGAAATTATATTTACAATAAAGTTAGAAATATTTCTCTGCTCTTTTGAAGAAAAGGAAACTGAGTGAAAATTGTATCTTGGTAACTTTAACTTTGGGCAAGAGGCTAGCCCCAAACCTGAGCTAATAAAGAAATCAGGCCAGGGTTTTTAAATAGGCCGGGCGAGTTCTCCAAAAAAAAAAAATCCTAAAAAATTTCGAAAAGAATATACTAGATTTTGATATAAAAAACAGGTTTGTTTAAAACTTATCACCATTTCTCGACTTCTTTAGTGCCACGAGACGTGACACAAAGAAAATAGGACAAAAATAGGGTCAGTCAGTTCACGACCCCCTTTAATTTGGTCAACTATTTTTTATTTTTATCTTCTCATTCGTTAAAATTTATAAATTCGTTAATTTTTGTAAGCTTCCTTTCAAACAGTTCGTGGTAACGAACTGTAAGTAAGGAGCGACCCGGCTCCATAGTAACCAAAGCTCTAAAACCGGCATTTTGATACCAATAGATACATCAATAGAATCAGATTTTTATGTTAATTTCAAATATATAAGTTTCATTAGGTTTAGTGTTACCCATCAAAAGTTAAGCGCCTGAGAAAATTTGCCTTATTTTCGAAAAAAGGGGGAAACAACCCCTAAAAGTCATAGAACTTTTGTATGTATTTTTTGCCAGAAGAAAGATCACGAATGCGTGTTTATTTTCTTTTTTTATTTCCCCAGGGGTGATCGTATTGATCCGGTAGTCCTAGAATATCGTGAGAGGGCTCATCTGAACGGAAATTAAAAGTTCTAGTGCCTTTTTTAAGTGGCCAAAAAATTGGAGGGCAACTTGGCCCCCTCCCACGCTCATTTTTTCTCCGAAGTCACCCAATCAAAATTTTGAGGTGGCCATTTTGTTCAGCATAGCCGAAAATCTAATAAATATGTCTTTGAGGATGACTTAATCCCCCACAGTTCCTGGGGGAAGGGCTGCAAGTTATGAACTTTGCCCATTGTTTACATATAGTATTGGTTAATGGGAAGTATACAAACGTTTCAGGAGATTTTTTTCTCGTGGGGGGGGGGGAGGGGTCGGAGGAGGGGGTTACGGGAATGATCTTTCCATGGAGGATATTTCTTTGGGGGAAGGGACATGTCTATGAAGGGGGCGCCGGATTTCCCAGCATTTAAAAAAAACGGTATTTAAAAAACGATCAGAAATTAAATAAAAAAAAGTTTTTTCAACTGAAAGTAAGGAGCAACATTGAAACTTATAACAAACAGCAACGATTACGTATATGAGGGGTTCACCTCCTAGTCAATACCTCGCCCTTTACGCTAAAGTTTTTTTTAGCACTTTCAAAAGAGCTATCTATTCTAATTAACCGGCCTTTGTGATTCAGGGGTTTGTGATCCGAACAAAATTCGAACTTTAGCGTAAAGCGCGAGGTATTGACTAAGGGTAAACTCCCTAATATACGTAATAAAAACATACAAATAAAAAAGTTCGTTACGTAAGTTAATTCGTAAGTTACGTCAGAACAAAATTTCGAGAAAGCCATTTAGCCAAAACAAGTAAAATTAATATACAAGTTTCATTATGATTATTCATGTACGGTGAGCCAAAATCAAAGCTCCATTAATTCAAAAACACTCAGAAATTAAAGAAAAAAAAGTTTTTTTTTTTAACTGAAAGTAAGGAGCGACATTAAAATTTAAAACGAACAGAAATTATTCCGTATATGAAAGGGGCTGTCCCCTCCTCAACGCCCCGCTCTTTACGCTTAAGTTTGACTCTGTCACACAACTTTATTTTTTAAAACAATAAAAAACTTTAGTGTAAAGAGCGAGGCGTTGAGGAGGGGACAGCCCCTTTCATATACGGAATAATTTCTGTTCGTTTTAAATTTTAATGTCGCTCCTTACTTTCAGTTAAAAAAAACTTGTTTTCTTTATTTAATTTCTGGACTTTTTTTTTTTTTTTTTTTTTTTTTTTTTTTTTTTTTTTTTTTTTTTTTTTTTTTTTTTTTTTTTTTTTTTAATTCAGCGCTTAAGGTTTTAAAAGGGTAAAGGTGTAAAAAGTGTTAACGCTTAAGGGTAAAAAACTGTCCAAAAACGATAAATCCCTATGTTTGGGGAGCCCCCTCCCCAACTTCATGCACATATTCTACAATTTTGTGTCTCTTTGAGGAAGAGAGCAGTATGGCCTCCTTAAGCCTCCTTTAGAGACATTATTGAGGAGGTTTTGCTACTAAAATGAGTTGAGAAAACTGACCTCATCTGGCACACCTTGTTCAGCTGCTGCTCCCACGTGAATGGCGTTATATGGTGCTTCTGGTTCGTATCCCTTTCTTCCATCACCAACTAAAAATAATTTACTTCATTGAAACAAAATGTCCTAACCAAACCTTCGTCTAAAAATACGAAAAATTAAGCATAAAAAACGGGTTTTATTTTCTATAAAGCAGGGAATATAATATTATATTATAGCAGTGTTTATTCACTGCTTTATCAAAATTATAACCCGTTTTTCTTGCTTAATTTTTCGTAAATGGAAGAGCAGTGTGGTCTAAGAAATTATTTTCGTCTAGACATAGAAGTTTAATCTATTCCAAAAACCGATTTGATTTATGTAAATACTATCAAACCTGAAAAGGATGTGTTTCAGAAGGAAAATTAGTTTTTTATGGGAGTTACTTCGTGGATTTAAATTTTAGGAACAATTCTTTGTGCTTTTGAGATATCATTTGAACCATGATTCAAAAGAGTTCACTGCTGCTCGTAGGACTTCTGTAAAGGAATTTAACAAAAAAGCAACGAATAGCATATGGCTTTAGTGCAACTTTTTCTGACGCAAGACATTCATAACTTTAGTAACCCAAAATACATTATGTTGTACAATACCACCTAAGCTTTTTGATAATTCTCAAGTGTGAAGCAATGTTTAGTTTTTGATGCGCATGTTCATGCTTTTTCATTATCTCTATAAGAAGTTAATTCAGTCTTTACTTACTACTTTAACGTTTCAAGTATTTGTATTGTTACCAGAAGCGTATTAGAAGATAAAGCAGTCCTAAAACTAAAAAAAAGACAGAGCACCATTCTTCGACCGAAAATACAGCGAAGATGCGATTCAAACAAAAAAAAACTCTGAAAAATACGCTTTTCTGACAATATTAATGCTCAGCAACCACAAATAAGCGCCTAAATGGTGCAAACGGAGGCAACACTGCTTCGCTATAGCCACAGTTGCTAAAGCAAATTTTTAAGCGGCTTTCACACTAAGCACGTAATTTTCTATGCAAAAAGAAAATATGGAATTTTCTATGCAATTATGTCTTCTTCATCCTCTTCTTGTTTGGATTCGTATCAAGACACTCGCGAAATCTCATCACCAGAATCAAATTCCGATCCCTACAGTGTGTTAAGTACTTTACTGTAAATTTATTACCCTTTCATACTTGTATTTTCACATCTACGTAAAAATTCACAAAACCATCAGTATCCGTGTCAAATCAAAAACATTTAAAAATAAAATAGGTGCGATGAAGATGGGAGATTCAACCTTTGATTAAGCATGAGAGGCTTTCTAGGAAAGGCTTATTAATTCATTTCCAAAATTTATCAATGTTGTTGCTATATTGGCTTTCCCATGGCGTTTTCATAAGAGTTGACAACCCTTATAAAAATTCCTATTTCCTAGGTTACAGACCTACGTTCAACTTCAGAACTCACCGTATTTTTCAAATTTATGATAATCTGCCATTTACATGATTCTCCAATCGCCATATTTTTTAAGTGTTCGAAATTTTTTCAAGACAACTGATAAAAAGCTGATTATTCATTTATCAGCAGCAACCACTAAAGACAATAATAAAAGGCCACTTAAAAGCAGATGTGAATTTTCGGTGGTAAGGAAACTCGCGGAATACACGTAAGCTCATCTACAGACGACGCGACGGAGATTTTTGATCACCCGTGGAAATTATCTTGAGAAATCAGAGATCCCTCCCCGAAATTTTAAAAGTTACAAAAAAAAATAAAAACTTTTGGGCTATTAAACTTCTCATTTTATTGGACAGGTTGAAATAACTTTTTCACCTTTTTTTTATGGATTTTCGAAATTCAAATTTTGCAACATGTGGAAACTACAATTTTTTGAAAACTTATAGCTGTAACTTGAAATGAAAAAACAAGATACTATCATCAGATTCATTAGTTTCAGAGATATACATGAACCAGAATTATTAAATTATTTACACTTTTTTCTTAGAACAATCTGAATTTACTTAAAAATTGGAAAATCTTGATTATTTTAATGATTTACTTTCTAATTTTTTGTCTTGATTGTGGCCACCTTTTAAAAATTCTTTTAATTAGCCAAGTTTTATGCTTTTACTGATAGCACAGTAATTGATGCTCTGCTTGATAATGCAAGGCCAAATATTCGATTCAAGCTGCCCCAAGGTTGGGCGAAAGGCCTCCTACCTATCCCTCCAAAAAGACCTAGCAACTTAAACTTTGCTTTTGAGACTCAGAAGCACAAATCTGGTCATTGTTGGCGTCATCAGCAGCACACATATGGGAGGAGCCTTAAATGGATGAAGCCCTAGCCCCCACCTCTCAAAACACAAATAAGTAGGAACATTCTGCCTTAAAACTGACAACCTTATCAATATATATTTTTTAAATACAGAAGATGTTAAGTTTCACGCGTTCTATTCGGATATTTAACTCACAAAAAATGGTCGATAATGCAAATTTGCAGAGGATTTGTTTTTCTCGGCAGAATTCCTTAAAAAACAGCTAACATTGAGAGTTTAGACCCTCCCCCTCAATATCTTAAATCTTACAACCCATCGCTATGGATTTACGCATGTTACCGTGAATGTCCGAATTCGGTTAATGTCGACATTCACCGGTGAATGTTCGAAAATCCTTTTTCTCTGCTTGGATTCAATTATCTTTTGGAGTCAGCTTTTTCAGTCTTATGCAAGCTACGATGGTAAAAGTTAAAGTTAGGTTAGATTATGTTAGTTTAGGTTAGGTTAAGTTAGATTAGGTTAAATTTGGTTTTGAAAGTCAGAAATGGGTTAAAAACCTAACTTAAGCTAAACTAAACCAAACCTACCTCGTCTAACAAAACCTAATGTCTCATCATCAAAACTTGCATTAAACTGAAAAAGTTATCTGGCAACGCTGACTAAATCCAAGGAGAAAAAAAGGTATCTCGGAATTTCACCAGTGAATGTCGACACTCACCAATTTGCAGACATTCACGGTAACACATACACCATAGTTGTGAAAGTACCGATTTTTGAATAAAGTCATTATCTGCAAACAGTGCTTCAGCAGGTAACATTGTGAAACATACAAGGAGGATAAAATAAATGCCTGCAATTAGAAACTTACCATTGATTTTTACCCTCCCACTGGCTATCAGTTCAGGAGCGTGCTTCTCAATGTTTTTTACTGACTGTGTCACTAAGTTGGGAACATGCTCTATCCCAATCACTTTCCCTTTTTCTCCAACCTAAAAAAAATTAATTTAAAAAATTTAAAGTATTATATTTCTATTAGAATCCTGCACAAAAAGCCAACTAGGGCCATGATAAACCAAATAAAAACAAACTAACAATCGACGGCAGTTAATATCAGACAGATAAATCGTAAATACAATTCAATATCAGCTTGAAGACAAGCCAACTCTATGGTTCGACCCTAGTCTACAGAATTTCCCCAGATTGATAATTACCCCAAAAAATTATCTCCTTATTTCTAACAGTGCATTACATTCCCCTACAAAATGAAAAAGGCTTTCCCCACATAAACTGAACCCAAGTAATTGCCTGCCTTTTTTTTACCAGCGCTAGCAAAATATTATCCAACAACAATTCTTATTTTTTTAGCCTGAGGACACTATGCATGTCTATTAATTCCAAACTTGGTTATAAATATATATACATATATAATTTTTTTTTCTCAAAAACGGCTCCATATTTTTTTTTCGAAAATTGACATCTTGGGACTTTTTGGCCTAAAAAAAACATCTAGATAGGTCACAAGTTTTAGAAAATTCGTTGAAAGCTTTAATGTTGGAAAGAAATTCGAAACCATATTTATAAGAGTGACGTCAAAGCTTAATATTTTTATTTTTATTTAGAAACTGTTTACAATTTTCTAGAAGGCTTATAGAGCAGAAAAACGGAAACTCCAAAAGTATTTGCATATTATTTTTTGCAAAAGTAATAGTACTTGCAAAATCATAAAAAGAAAAGCCAAAAGTGTTCAGCTTAAAAAAGATAGTACCCAGTAGAACAAATTTGTAACAATATAAATGCGTAAATATTCTTCTAAAAATTTATCTAGAGGTAGATGCAAAAAATGTAAATTTACAAGCGTTATAAATGATAATTCGTTGGAAGAAAAATAAGTTTTTGTCCCACCACCTGTACAATTAAAAAATCTACAACCTGGACCATCATGTAAGACTAGACCAATAAGGGAAGCAAAAGCAAAGAGCCTTGGCAAATAGTCTGAAGTATTGATTCAGACTTCGTTGTGTTAACACCAAAAATTTTTCGGATATAACCCTGCTCAAGCTGTGAAATTTCCCTGCGGACTTTCATTTTGGATTCATTTTCATGAGCGGATTATCGTTTTGTTAGCTATTTCAAATTCCCTCGGGACAGTAAATTTCCATTGCCAGTCTTCAGAGTGTAAACACCTGTTTTTGGACTTATTATTTCACTAACAAGAACTTAATTAATTCAGTGACCTTCAGCAATTATAAAAGTTCACAATTAAGACCGGTATATCTCTTTTTTTTACCGATGTGCTTCTTGACAGACTGATTGTCTAAACAAGAGATGTTTACTATCTGAGATCTTGCCTTAGCAAATTTTGTTAACTACCCCCTTTGGCCAGTTAGAATACTTGGAAGAAATTCCACTAGAAATGGACCGAGTTATCTAGTATTCTGCTACGGTACTCATGATAAGCAGACAGTTAGTGAAGATTGCTTAGTTTCTTATGCAGAGAATATTAATGAAGCAAAGAGATCGAAAACTAAAAGGGTAGGACAAGCATTCACAGAAGTAGCGACTTTCCCCAATATATACAAAGAGTTTGCAAGAACAGGGACGTCTGAAAATTCTTCTTGTTCGTCTATTTCTGGACTTTTTCAACAGTTAGCTGCGACCCAGGAAGAAGTTACGATAACTAAGACTAAGCTAGTGGCAGATATAGAAAAACGTGTTGCAGAAAAAATAGCGCAAAACATTAGAACTGGGTCTTCTGGTGGTGTACAGATAAATAGACAAATTATCACTGCAGAAATTTATGATGCTATAATGCTAGATTTTAGTCCGAGGTTTGAGCGCATTGAAAACTTACTTAAAGGACTAAAGATTCCAATTGAAGCACTAAAAAATCGTATTTTTACAATGGAGAACAAGCTTGATGATTTTGAACAAGAAGCTATGCAAGACTGTCTGATATTCTCAGGAATAAGACAGACACCTGGCTCAGATCTTGATATGACTGTCCTAAACCTTGTTAAGTCAGCTATGGGAGTTTCGACTATCACTAGGGAATATTTTGTGTCGATTCAGCGTTTCAGACTCAACTCTACAGAAGATACTCGAAATTTAGCCCGCAGAAATCCAGATCCTGTGGCCCCAGTTTTAGTGAAGTTGGCATCAAAAGAACTTGCGTACAAAGTGTTTAAAACTAAATCAAAATTAGCTGGATCCGAAATTTATGTTAGTGAATTTCTTACGAAACGTAGAAAGGCAATATTAAATAGTGCACGGGACAAGTTCGGTGTGAAAAATGTTTGGACAGACAAAGGTCGCAATTTCGCGAAATTATCCAGCCAAAGCGCACCGCGTCGGCTCTATAGCCTAGCTGATACTTACTGAATTTTTCATAGTTGGCTTAGTTAGAAGTCTTCTCTTTTTTTCCTTTTTTTTACCTCTGTTTTTGTTGCCTTTTTTTTTGAGTGGATGTTGTAAGGACAAATGGGTGATATTTCTCACTTGTGTTTTCTAGAGAGTAATCCTTTTAGAGTGGGAGATGTTCTTTATGATGATTTACTTCCGGAAAGTATAAATGCTGATTTTTCCCCGCAAAGAGATAGTTGTTATGTGGATGTGATTTCTTCAGGATTAGAGGTGAATGCAAGATCGTTTTGTCTGTGTCATTGGAATTGCCATGTAACTTCAACGTATTATGAAATTCTCCAGTTAATTGATAATGTGAATAGTAAATTTGATGTAATTGGCCTTTGTGAAACTTTTTTAACTTCTGAGCATGTTCTGTCGTTATATAATTTTCCAGGATACAGGCTTATTGTAAGGAATAGAGAGAGAATGGGGCGTGGAGGTTTGACATTTTTGGTTAAGGATTATTTTTTTGCTAAAATAAGGGAAGACCTATCAGTTTGGATAGAAGGTAAGGTGGAATCTCTTACTCTTGAGCTGGAAGTTGGTGGAAAGGATATATTGATTACTGAGGTTTATAAACCGCCGAGTACAGTTTGGGAGGAGTTTGAAAATGGTTTAGTAGTTTAATGGATGCAGTAGAATTGAGTAATCTGGAGTGCATTTGCATGGGGGATTTTAATTTTGATCTTTTAAGTTTATATAATGATAATTTGGATTTTTTAAACCTTTTCTCCAGTTATGATTTTTATCCATTAGTTGGGATTCCAACTCGTGTTACAGGACAGTCAGCTACACTTATTGACAATATTTTCGTGCGATCCCGGGTATTAAATAGCTGTTATGCTGACGTTATAGTAAATGAGGCTTCCGATCACTTTCCTATAGTAGCAGTGACTTCATATCAATATGCGATAAAGTAGAACAGGACAAAGGTTAAAAGAAGGCAACTAAAAAAAGAGAACCTACAGAAGTTTAGAGAGGAACTAAGTATCGTGTCATGGAAACCAGTTTATGAAGAATCTGAAAGTGCTTCTGCGGCATGCGATAAGTTCATGGACATATTGCAGCCAATATTTGAGAGAACTTGCCCAGTAAAGAGCATAAAGGTGAGGAAAAAGGATCCCCGGAAACCTTGGGTAACTATGGAGCTACTAGACTTAATTAGAAGGAGAAATACAATGTATTTGAGTTACTTAAATAGTAACCATAGTCAAGATCTAACTGAATTTAAACAAATCCGTAATAAAGTAAATCGGCTAAGGCGGTCATGCATCCGCGAATATTATGGAGAGAAATTTAAGGAAAACAAAGGCAATACGAAAACGATTTGGAATATTATAAATGAAATCGTAAATAAGAAGAAAGAGACCGAGATTCCTGCTAGTCTGATCTTTGATGGTAAATTTGTTGATGGAAATGATGAGGTGGCTAATTTGTTTGGTGAATGTTTTTCTAAGATTGGTTTATCAATAAGTGAGAATCCATACAATGAAAATAATGGAATTAATGAGACGTTTAGTGATGAAAGGGGAGTTGAATTGGAAATGTCTGCAGATGAAACGAACGTTGAAGAATTAAAACGGATAATAGGATTGTTAAAATCAAGTTCTTCAGGGAATGATGGAATTAATCTGAAAACGTTCAAGCATATTATGGTATATTTGTTGCCTTGTATTGTTTATTTGGTTAACCTTTCTTTGAAAAAAGGTGAATTTCTTACTCGGCTGAAAGAGGCTAAAGTTATTCCGCTTCACAAAGAGGGTTCAAAGACTGGTCCGTCTAATTGGAGGCCGATTTCAATATTGCCCCTATTTGCTAAGCTGTATGAAAAAGTGATGCATCGACGACTTTATAACCATCTGACTACTTACGGTTTCCTTAGTGATACCCAGTTTGGATTCAGGAAAAACCACTCTGCAATACATGCAGTCCAGCACCTAACAAATTTCATCAATGGTGCTCTCGAAAAAAGTGTACTGGTACTTTCAGTATTTATGGACTTTAGAAAGGCTTTTGACACGGTGGTTCATAAAATTTTATTGCGTAAGCTAAGCCGTTTAGGGATCCAAGGGGTTATTCTGAAATGGTTTGAATATTATCTTAACCAGCGCATTATTCGAGTCCCTATTAAAAATTCTATTTCAAAAACTTTTATCGTTAATTCTGGTGTGCCTCAGGGTTCCGTGCTTGGCCCACTTCTTTATCTAATTTACGTTGATACCATGCGTTTTTATATATCAGATGCACTGATAACGTCTTTTGCTGATGACACGGTGTTTACGATTACAGGTACTTGTCTGAACCAGTTAATTGAGAAGACAAATAAGGCCCTCGCTGAATTGATAAGTTTTACAAATTCTAGTTATTTGGTAGTGAATATTTCAAAAACAAATTTTGTGACATTTTGTAGAAATGGAGTTTCATGTGTTTCAGATAATAAAATTATTTTTAATGGTGAATTTTTTAAGCATGTAAATGGTGTTGAATACTTGGGCTTTAGTCTTGATTTTAATTTAAGTTGGAAATCACATTGTGATCTTGTGGCAGTTAAGATTTCAAGAGGGTTGGGTGTGATAAGAAGACTAAAAAATCAACTACCGTCAAATGTTTTACTTTTACTTTATCATTCTATTCTTAGCCCTTATTTATCGTATGGTTGCATGCTATGGACTAGTAGTTTTATTTCAAGTTTTAGAAAGGTCCAAATTTAGAGAATAAAAAAAGTTCGTATTTTAGGTAATTATATTCAGTTTGAAAATAGCACGTTCAATTGCTTTACAAGTTTGAAAATTTTAAATCCTTATCAATTACGGGATTACCAGTTAGCAATTTTTATTTATCAATGTTTGAATAAGTGTTCACCGGAGGTATTTTGGGATATTTTTAAAGCTAACACATCTTATTACTGTCAAGAGACTAGAAATGCGAATGACCTTGCATCGGAGCTTCGAAATACTCAACGTGCTGCGTTTCTGCCTCGTTTTGCGGGACCCGGGGTGTGGAATTCCCTCCCGGGTGCTATAAGACAAGCTGATAATGTAAGCCAGCTCAAGAGTATATTGAAGCGTTACCTTTTGGGTTATAATTTGAATGATTAGAAATTTGAATTTGATTAATGTTTGGTATGAAAATTGTTTGGACAGACAAAGGTCGCATTTTCACGAAATTTTCCAGCCAAAGCGCACGGAGTCGGCTCTATAGCCTAGCTGATACTTATTGATTTTGTCATAGTTGATTTAGTTAGAAGTATCTCATTTTTTTTCTTTACCTCTGTTGCTTTTTTTTGAGTGGACGTTTTAAGGATGATATGTGATATTTCTCACTTGCGATTTCTAGAGTGTAATCCTTTTAGAGTAGGAGATGTTTTTTATGTTGATTTAGTTCAAATGCTGATTTTTCGCCGTAAAGAGATAGATTTTATGTGGATGTAGAGCTTTACAATAATGGATTTGCAGCCATCGTAAACAAACCTTCGGGTTTTTGTAGATGGCTGCTGTAAATTTGTTTGTACTTTTTATGATAAATAAATTAATTTGAATTTGAAAAATTTGAAGTAATAAAAACCCAAAATGAAGAAGAAAGAAAAATGTGGTTAGAAGATAAGCGACAGCGAGAATCAAAACGCGTCAAAATTGAAAATGATAGCGATGACGATTGGGTTTGGGATTTTGACATGGATAAGGTCACAAACGCTTCCCATGCCTTTGTTAAAACAAAAACAAAGGTTCGGCGATATGTATTTCATAATGGAAAAAGACAAGCCGAGGCAAAAGTTGATGTTCAAGATTTATAAAAGCTACAGGCGATGAAATAGCTATAAATAAAGACATTGGAGTTCAAAAGGATGGTAACGAAGAACAAGAACCTGATTCTGCATCAGCCTCTTTTAAAGAAAAACAAAGGTTCGTTGGTATGTTTTTCATAATGACAAAGGACAAGCCGAGGCAAAAGTTAAAGGTCCAGTAACAAAAAAAACATCAATAAGGTCTTTGGCATTTTAAAGGAGCTTCTAGCGATGATATAGCTCGCTATGATATAGAGTTTATAGCGACATTAACGAAGAACCTGATGCTGCATCAAATGCTGTTGAATTTCGGATTAAAACTGTTAGTGACGGAATAGTAATAGCTCATAATATTGAAAAAGGATTTGATTATATAGACAAATCTGAAGCTGGTAAAACCACACCCAGATCCAAAAGACGTAGACATCGAGCCAACGGTAATTGAAACAGTAAGAAAACAAAGTATTAATTTTACAAAGGTGTTACTTCTTATTTAAGGTCCATTTAAAAGGTTTAAGAGGTTGCTTGATGAAAATGAAGCACAGATAAATGTGATCAAAAAACTAGTGAAAGTGAGAATCGCGACAGCTAAAGCAAAAGGTATAGAACATACGACAGCGAGAATCACATTGAATTGTAAACGAAATTTTGAACAGTAAGCTGTGGTTGGAAACTGGAAAAGACATATTTGTTATCTATGACATATTAAGAAATTATATAAGTATTGATTCAGTATTTAGATACTGTATATTGATTCAGATTCAGTATATAAGAATTGATATCAGTATTGATTCAAAGTTCCAAGTGAACACACCTGTATTAATTTAGATATTTCATCAACATTATCAAACAAACAAGCTTTTTAAGTGAATTTAGTCCCTGTGAAGCTAGTCAGATTTTGCAATCTTCGGCAAACGATTATAGGTCCTGACCTTAATAAATTTATTATTGCTACTGTGAGACGTCACCTTCATTACCGATCGAACGACCGTCTCCGGACTTTGATGTATGGATTACGATTTGGATTGTAGCTGCTTATGAGTGAAATAAGATGCCTGAAAAATTGGTGTTTAGCCCCGTTCTTAACTTTTTGAGTAGATCACACACAGAAGAAGTGAAACTTAATCTGATTGTCAAGAGTCCTATTAATTATTTTGAGCACGATGCAATTTTATAATCTAAGAACCCTTCATAGTGAGTTGGATATCCAAACCCGGATGGTTTCGCATGCCAAGGATGATTACAATATTACTGACATGTGCAAGTTGCTAGTCACGGCGGCAAACCAAAATGTTCAGATCCCAAAGCTTGCAATTTTCAGTCTGTGTGAAGTACCTGCCATCGATGAATCTGCTCATGCCACAGTAGTTTCGAAAGTAAATGAACATTCGAGAAAATTAGATGGATTTATGTTGAATGCTAGCCGCTCTCCTGCCAGCCTGCCTGACAAGTCCCAGCCTCCTCAATCCACACTCCACCCCCCCCCCCCAGCATCACCGTTCTACTTTGTGATACTTAAACCCCCTAAAAGACTTAAAAGGCCCAAATGAAGGAAAAGCATTCATCGACAAGGTTTGCCCAAATCCAAACGATTTAGCCGAGTTACGCCACTCTAATGACAAGTGGAAACTTGTGGTTCGGTACAAGCAAACCGCGGGCCAGATAATCGGAAAATGTTAAATGCGTTGATCCATCGCTCAACAATTCCCTAGAGGAGGTTGCAAAAGCCTGCAAAAGAGTGCCTTTTGCGTTTGGTGCAAGACCAATGGTCATAAGTGTTATAATGTGAAGTACACGAAAAACCGCAAAACTTAAGCCAATGGACTCATTTCTACTATCATGAAATATAAACGGGTCAGTTACAAATAAACTTCGTGTATTGCAAAGCCTCAGCTCCAGTTATAACGTGATTTTCGTCCAGGAAAAATTTGTTACTTAAACATGGTATCCACATACTTACACTTGATGATATGACGTCATACTCTGGGCCTGCTAGAAAGTTGAATAACAGAGGCAGACCCTACGGGGGACTTGATACTTTCGTTGAATCGGCTCTCCGTTCTAGCTTGTTCGAACTAAATGATCGTTACTGAGCCATAAGAAGTGACCCCTGTGTTTATATTAGTGTGTATCTACCCAATGACTACTCCAACGATCAGTCGGAGCGGTTATTTGCTTTGTCGTGTGAAAGTTAGGTTCATGTATAGAAAAAATTCGGCGTCTAGGTTTACCTTGTGCTATAGCCGGAGACTTGAATTGTAATTTGTCTGAACCAGATTCTCAGCCGTCTCCACGTACTACTATGGATAAGGGTTTATTTAGTGATTATTTGCGTGCATTAGACAAAATGCCCGATTTAACGTATATTCACACGTCTTCGCGAACCTCTAACTTGGACCACGTTGCTGTATCTTCAAATCTGAGCAACGATACATTTAATGTTGTATTTGATTATCAGTTTCTGACCACTTACCTATAACTTACACTATCAGTGTACCATCTTCAGTTTCTCAAATTAGTCCACTAGGACGTGATTCCTCAGCGCAGCGGTATCGTTGTGGTCGGTCAAAGATTGACCAAGCTCAGTTCCTCGAGTCGGTTGATTCGATTTGAAGTAAAATTAATGTCCCGTTTCACCTCCTCCAAAAGTCACTCGCCTTACCTAAGAATGAGGTCCTGATTTGTCTTGATATGTGTTGTGCTAAAATATGCCATGCCCTCTGCTTTGCCAAAAAAAACAGGCTGTCCCCATGCAATGTGTCCGCAAAAGAATCGTTCCAGGACAATCCACAAATCCAGAGCCTTTTACTTCACGCGGTCAAGCAGAGTTTTGGTTTTCTATATAGAAAGAGTGTGGGTGTTTAACTACCGGGCATGTAAATGACATACGGATCTCTACGAAGCGGAAATTTTCCAAAATTCTTGCTCAGCATCATAGAGATCTTTTTAACAGCTATTCTGCCCGTGCAAAACAAGATCGAAATATTGTATTCAAATTTGTCTCCTCCTTAGCACCTCCTTCTTCGCCACCGTCCTCAGCTGACATTCTAGAAGCTGAATGGTATGCATATTATGAATCCTTGTTTTCTGCCCCTGATCCCATCGTAGAGCAATCTTATGAGGTAGCTCTAGGTCAGTTTCTGGATGCTTAACCCGATGAAGATTTTGTGGTCAATACATGTTCTGTCGAAGATGCCATCCAAAAATTAAATCGGAAACGTTCATCTGGTATTGACCAAGTCAGTGCGATTCATTTGAAATACGAGGGAAAACTTCTTACGGCTCATCTATCTTTGCTTATGCAGATGATTTTCACTAAGGATGTCGTTCTTTCTTCTTTTTGCATCGGAGATTTGACTCCTATCTCTAAAAAAGAGAAATCTGAAGTCCAGTGTATATCATTCCAGCCTATTACCGTAACTACAGCCCGTTGCAAGCTTTTTGAGCTTATATTTATTAGGGAACTGGAAAAAGTCTGCTACATCCGTCCACATCAGTTTAGATTTAAGCAAGGTACCAGGTGTGCCGACACTTTAACCGCTGTTACAAATGCCTTGATTGATGCGGAATTATTTGTAAAAAGCCTTTTTTTGGGAGGGGGGACTCGATGTCAGACGTGCATTCGACTCTCTTATCCATGCAGCGATGCTTCTGAAAGCTGGTAAACGTGGATTGAATCTGGCCATTATCCGTTCTCTTCGGGATTTAAATTCATGACTACGTATTCGCCTGAAGCCACCCCCAGATAAAGGCATGCCCCCGATTCCACGTACACAACTTATCTCAGTCAAGAAAGGGGCCCGTCAAGGAGCTGTCACCTCTTTAATAACTATGTACTGGAAGCAAGATTTATGCCCACCTTAGCTGACTTTGTCTTCTGTGAACCTTTCCTTGGAATGCTATGCTGACGACACCCTAAACCTTAGTCGAACTCTTCAACACATAACCGACATTTTAGGAATCCTTGAAGTGCAATATCAGAAAGTCGGAATGGAATTCAACTCCTCCAAATCTGATACAGTCCTGTTTAACTGGAAAACAGATTCCTCTGCCCCTTCCATCACGCTTGGGTCTAGCTCTGTTGAACTTGTAGATCACATTATTTATCTAGGTCTGCCCATTGCTTCTTCTATCCAACACACCCAAAAACTTCTTCTTGAACATCTTGTAAACTTTGATTCAACCGACCTCTTCTAGCAAGTCTATATTACACTGTTGCCCTTCCCTATATCCTATACACCGCACCCTTCTGAAAACTCCTAATTAAAACTGACAAGAGTGAAATCCGATCCATGTTCTTTCGTTTTGCCAAGTATCTGCTTCATTTAACTCCGTGGTATAGAAATTCACTCGCTATTGCGAGATTCAAGGTTGCTGACCCAGAGGTTGCCGTCGCCAAACGGATAGCGAAACACAATAGAAAAATAGATGGAAATTTAAATGATTGGTCCCACATTCTTAAGCAGTGATGTATTTTCTTTCGCGTTAGCTCAGTGTTCTTTTTTGCTGCTGTTGCCAGTCTTTATTTTGTTTTTTGTTTTTCTTCATATGTTCCGTCTTCTTGTGTTTTTGATGTGACGGGTTTTTTCAATAAATTTTAATAGCAATAATAACTTAATTCTTGTAAGATTGTTTAATATTATTGATCTGCCGCATTTATAGTATGTCGCGCTGTTTTGAAGTATTTTTCTCTCACATATATTATGTAAATAGATGGCGCTATTATCGTTTTTCAAATTATTTTCTTCGGCTTCCACTTTGGACCCGAAACTCGTGTTGTGTTTATTCGTTATAATATAACTGGTCCATGCATTGTCGTTTCAACAAGTATTATGAATTTTAATGATTAAACTGTCACACGACTGGAGCCATATCTTGCAGTGGTAAGATAATGGCCAAATTAGAAAGTAAACGTTTGTGTTTATACTAGTTCGCTTAGAAGTCTTTCTTTTTGTTCTTGTTTCTTTCTTAGGTTTGTTTGTGTTTTATTTTGCGAAGTGTTTAATTGTTGTCTTTAATTTTCAATTAATTTAAGATGGCATTAAATTTATGATTAGATAATCAACAGCTTTCCCGGTGCCTAATCAATAAAACAACCAATACTACCAATAACCACAAAAAAAAACAGCTACAAAGTGACCATCTACTATGCTACCACTTTTCAGGCTTATCGACATTATTCATGAACCAAATATATAAATAAACATAATAAGTAAACAAATAAACAAATAAATCTTCCCTTGTGTAAGAACTAGCCAATGGGACAAATATACCGTGATAAGCCCTTTACTGAAAATTAATTAAAAAAACTTTCCGAAAAATGAGTTTTTCAAAGAAAAGTAAAGGCCATTTTAAACTTAAGCTCAGGAGATACAAATACCTGTTAAAATTCAAACTCAAAACGACCAGAAATTACTATTAAAGAATAAATGAAACCCCAAACGAACAGAAATTAAATAAACAATCATAGCAAAAAACATACAACAAGTAATAATATAAATGAATAAATAGATCTTAAAGCGAGTAATGCTTAGATTGAATATGAAAATCAACCTTAAAACGAAAACAAATATTTTGCTATTAAAGTATAAATGAAACTTAAAACGAACAGAAATTAAATAAACAATCAATGCGAACAAACATACAATATATATTAATGTAAATGAATAAATAAATCTTAAAACGAGTGAAACTTAAATTGAATATGCAAATCAAGTTTGAATCGAATAAAAATAACTACAAACAAGAGTTTGGGTATCGTCTCACTGCAAAAGCCTAAAACCTACTGCGTCATTGGCGCTTTACTGAAAACAATTCTTGGAAATATTTTCACTTTTGTGACTTTAAGAAATCAAAAATTAATTAAGATTTTAGGGAATAAATATCAGCATATGTATATTAAATTGACAATGCACATTTTTTTTCAGTAAACTCATTTGAATTTTTTTTTCAGTAAAGTACAAATTATATTCTGGCTTTTAGAAAGCATAGGGGTTTTGAACCCTACTCACATTAATTTATGCTCGTTTTGAGTTTGACTCTAATATTTATTTTAATTTTTGTTCGTTTTGGGTTTCATTTATTTATTGATACTGATTTGGGGTAGTTGTATGCTTGGTAGATTATATGATAGTCCGGACGCCAGGTGTTGAAAATGTGAACCATACCACGACGGAATGGGGCTGCTACGAGAATTAGCCTACCCTCCACCCCCTAAATTGACCATGCGGATTCAAAAATACCAATGGCACTTGCTTGCGAGTGGTGGAACACTCCGAAACTTGACATTTTATTATAAATTTGGTGTTTCATGCAAGAAAATGTATGTTCCACAAAGTTTGAGGTGCAGTTTTCCGCTCAAATAGAAATTCCTAGAAGCCATAGAATGTTTTCATAACAAACTAACATGATTAGTTACAAAAAAAAATGGCAGAGTTAAAAAAAATGGCAAAACTATATGAGTCTTGAACAGTCTTGGAAAGTATAAACAAAATCAAATTGAATATTAGATATATAATGATATTAATTGTTGGAAGATCCATCACTTCAAGATTTTTTTCCATTGTAATTTTTATATTCATTTTCAATGCTGTAAGAACTGGAAAATAATAAATTTGTAATATACGAGTAATTCGTTTTTTGTGAAGCACCAATGACGCAGAAGGCTTTAGGTTTTTAAAGTTAAAGAAGGGGGCGGTATCCAAATTTTGCTTGTAGTGAAACTATATTTGTCTTGACCAATTTTGAAAAGAACTAATAAATTAAAATGAATATTTGATGCATAATGATATTAATTGCTAAAAGCTCATCAGTTCAAAATTTTACTGTAATTTTAATATTTATTTTCAATATTAAGTACAAAACAAAACATTTGTAACATAATTCGTTTTCAGTAAAGCGCCAATGACGCAGTAGGTTTTAGGCTTCTGCAGTGAGACGATACCCAAACTCTTGTCTGTAGTTATTTTTATTCAATTCAAACTTGATTTGCATATTCAATTTAAGTTTCACTCGTTTTAAGATTTATTTATTCATTTAAATTATTACATATTGTATGTTTGTTCACATTGATTGTTTATTTAATTTCTGTTCGTTTTAAGTTTCATTTATACTTTAATAGCAAAATATTTGTTTTTGTTTTAAGCTTGATTTTCATATTCAATCTAAGCACTACTCGCTTTAAGATCTATTTATTCATTTATATTATTACTTGTTGTATGGTTTTTGCTATGGTTGTTTATTTAATTTCTGTTCGTTTTGGGTTTCATTTATTCTTTAATAGTAATTTCTGGTCGTTTTGAGTTTGAATTTTAACAGGTATTTGTATCTCCTGAGCTTAAGTTTAAAATGGCCTTTACTTTTCTTTGAAAAACTTATTTTTCGGAAATTTTTTTTTAAATTAATTTGTGTTCGTTTTTGATTGCAAAAAGTTTCAAGTTTTTATGGCATGGGGGGGGGGGGTGCTTACTGTCCGATTATTCTTGACTTTAAAAAACGGATCTAGAACTTTCAATTTAAATCGAATGAGGCTTTTTTCAAAGTCTATACGATTACCTCTTTGATAAAAACCTTATATATGAACAATAGACAGCTTGCATAACTTGTGGACAGCGGTTGACAACAATGAATGGATTGAAAAAATAGCTCCAATAAGGGGGTTTAGACCACTTCACTTGCTGACACAAAGGGATCACGACTGTTTGGAAATGACCTTAATAGGAATTTGTGTGCCAAAGCAATTTTGCATCTATCACAGAGTATGTATTTTAACCTTATAATTGGATAATTATAATGGATTTCCTATGTATTCTTCCCATACAAAACACCTTCCCATAAGTTATCAACCCCCCTTAATAAGTTATGCCCCAGGGCATAACTTACAACGCCTACCGTTGGGCCCTGGTGGGCTGTGTCGACACCGGAGTTTTTACTATCAGAACTTTGAACTATTTTAACAAAATGTCTATCTCAAAATTTTTATCTGATGCATTTAGGGCGTGGAGGAGGGAGAGGTGCTAGTTGCCCTTCAATCTCTTTTGACTCTTAAAAAGTGAACAAGAACTTTCAATTGTCAATCAAATGAGCCCTCTCTAAAGTTTATACGAGCATCCCTTCCATAAGAAATAATATGAAGGATTCGGAGAATCCTTAAATTACAACCCTCGCCCTGAGGGCTTTGGGGGAGTCGTAATCCTCAAAGACCTAATTTCCAGAACTTAAAACTACGTTTAATAAAATGGCTGTCTTAAAATTTTGATTGGATGTGTTTGGGGAAAAGGTGGGCGTGAGAGGGGGGTTAGTTGCCCTCAAATCACTTTCGACTATTACAAAGGGCACTAGCCCTCGGAATTTCGAATCGAATGAGGCTTTTTTGAAGTTTCTACGACACCGCCTTCTATAAAAACCTTATATGCCACCAGGGCATAACTTAAAACCCTTGCCCTGAGGGTTGTGGGGCCTCAAAAACATATTTTCTATCTGGAAATCAACTACGCTGAACAAAATAGCTATCTCAAAATTTTGATTGGATGTGTTTGGGGGAATGATGGGCGTGGGGGGGGGCTAGTTACACTCCAATTACTTCCGACTGTTAAAAAGGGCACTAGCCCTTTAATTTCCAATCGAATGAGCATGTTTTGAAGTTTCTACAACAACGCCGTCTATAAAAACCTTATATGCCCCCAGGGCATAACTTGAAACCCTTGCCCTGAGGGTTCTGGGGGAGTATCCTCCTCAAAAATATATTTTCTATCTGGAAATACACTACGCTGAACAAAATGGCTATCTCAAAAGTTTGATTGGATGTGTTTGGGGGAATGTGCCCTTTTAATTTCCAATCGAATGAGCCTGTTTTGAAGTTTCTACGACAACGCCTTCTATAAAAACCTTATATGCCCCAAGTGCATAACTTAAAACCCTTGCCCTGAGGGTTGTGGGGGATTGTCCTCCTCAAAAACATATTTTCTATCTGGAAATCAACTACGCTGAACAAAATAGCTATCTCAAAATTTTGATTGGATGTGTTTGGGGGAATGATGGGCGTGGGGGGGGGCTAGTTGCCCTCCAATCACTTTCGACTATTAAAAAGGGCACTAGCCCTTTAAATTTCCAATTGAATGTGCCTGTTTTGAAGTTTCTACGACTACGCCTTCTATAAAAACCTTATATGCCCCAATGGCATAACTTAAAACTCTTGCCCTGAGGGTTGTGGGGGAGTGTCCTCCTCAAAAACATATTTTCTATCTGGAAATCAACTACACTGAACAAAATGGCTATCTCAAAAGTTTGATTGGATGTTTTTGGGGAAATGATGGGCGTGGGGGGGGCTATTTGCCCTCCAATCACTTTCGACTATTAAAAAGGGCACTAGCCCTTTAATTTCCAATCGAATGAGCCTGTTTTGAAGTTTCTACGACAACACCTTCTATAAAAACCTTATAGCCTATGCCTCCGGGGCATAACTTAAAACCCTTGCCCTGAGGGTTGTGGGGGAGTGTCCTCCTCAAAAATATATTTTCAATCTGGAAATCAACTACACTGAACAAAATGGCTATCTCAAAAGTTTGATTGGATGTTTTTGGGGAAATGATGGGCGTGGGGGGGGCTAGTTGCCCTCCAATCACTTTTGACTATTAAAAAGGGCACTATCCCTTTGAATTTCCAATCGAATGAGCCTTTTTTGAAGTTTCTATGACCACGCCTTCTATACAAACCTTATATGTCCCCAGGACATTTGCCCTGAGGGTTGTATATGTCCCCAGGACCCTTGCCCTGAGGGTTGTGGGGGATTGTCCACCTCAAAAACATGTTTTCTATCTGAAAATTAACTACGCTGAACAAAATGGCTATCAAAAAATTTTTATTGGATGTGTTTGGGGGAATGATGGGCGTGGGGGGGGGGGCTAGTTGCCCTCCAATCACTTTCGACTATTAAAAAGGGCATTATCCCTTTGAATTTCCAATCGAATGAGCCTTTTTTGAAGTTTCTACGATAACGCCTTCTATAAGAACCTTATATGCCCCAAGGGTATATCTTAAAACCCTTGCCCTGAAGGTTCTGGGGGACTGTCCTCCTCAAAAACATATTTTCTATCTGGAAATCAACTACGCTGAACAAAATGGCTATCTCAAAATTTTGATTGCATGTGTTTGGGGAAATGATGGGCGTGGGGGGTGGGGGGGCTAGTTGCACTCCAATCACTTTCGACTATTAAAAAGGGCACTAGCCCTTTAATTTCCAATCGAATGAGCCTGTTTTGAAGTTTCTCCGACAACGCATTCTATAAAAACCTTATATGCCCCCAGGGCATAACTTAAACCCCTTGCCCTGAGGGTTGTGGGGGAGTGTCCTCCTCAAAAATATATTTTCTATCAGGAAATCAACTATGCTGAACAAAATGGCTATCTGAAAATTTTGATTGGATGTGTTTGGGGAAATGATGGGCGTGGGGGGGAGAGGGGGCTAGTTACACTCCAATCACTTCCGACTGTTAAAAAGGGCACTAGCCCTTTAATTTCCAATCGAATGAGCATGTTTTGAAGTTTCTACGACAACACCGTCTATAAAAACCTTATATGCCCCCAGGGCATAACTTAAAACCCTTGCCCTGAGGGTTGTGGGGAGTATCCTCCTCAGAAATATATTTTCTATCTGGGAATACACTACGCTGAAAAAAATGGCTATCTCAAAATTTTGATTGGATGTGTTTGGGGGAATGTGCCCTTTTAATTTCCAATCGAATGAGCCTGTTTTGAAGTTTCTACGACAACGCCTTCTATAAAAACCTTATATGCCCCTAGGGCATAACTTAAAAGCCTTGCCCTGAGGGTTGTGGGGGAGTGTCCTCCTCAAAAATATATTTTCTATCTGGAAATTAACTACGCTGAACAAAATGGTTATCTCAAAATTTTGATTGGATGTGTTTGGGGGAATGATGGGCGTGGGGGGGCTAGTTGCCCTCCAATATTTTTCGACTATTAAAAAGGGCACTAGAACTCTCAATTTCCAATAAAATGAGCCCCCTTTGAAGCTTCTATGATGACCCCTTCCATATGAAGTGCCTTTGGGAAAAAAAAAAAATAATAATAAAACATTGGAGCCGTATGGCCTTTACTATAGGCAACGCTACAGCGTTGCCTCTGATTAAAATTCTTTTATGAAAAAGGTCCTTAAAATTTTTCAAATACTTCTCATAAAGGATGTCAGGGACGGACGTAGAAATTTTTTTTTTTAGGGACCCTATAATAAAAATAATTTCGGGAAGGTGGGCCATAATTAAACAATTTGTTTTGATATTTTGAATTAGAACAGCCCAAAAACTCAATTAAACTTGTGATCTTTTTGGGAGGAGCCCCCCTGAGTACGTTCCTGGTTGTGGTGCTCAGAAAAAGATAAATTTGCTTCAAATTTTCTATAAACTCAACAGATCTGACCAATAGCATAAAAGAGCTGAGGCCATGCTTTCAAATTGAAAAAATGTGGCATTTTAAAGATGAAAAATATATTGTTTTTTCCACTGAATATAAGTCATCCGAATGTTAATTATCATTTGAATGAAGATAAGATACTATGTCTAAATTATTTGAACTGCTTGTGCAAGAGATTCAAATCATTTGGTACAGGAGCTGCTCAGAATGCCAATAAGCAGAAGCACTCGTCTAGGCATTCAAAAACTGAAATGAAAATAAATATTTTGACAAGCACTATTAGCAACTATTCAAATTTCTCAACAACCTGATTGAAAAGTACCGGATCAAATAACCTAACCAACGACTAAAAAGCCTGACCAGGAGAAGAAAGGACTTACCATCATGGCAAAACAAGCAGTTAAATACCCACTTCCTGAACCAACATCAAGAACTTTTCCACCAGATTTCAACTGTTCGTGTAGTAGTTCGAGTGCGTAGGCATGCTACAAAGAAAATCAAAAGCATTTGGATCAATACGTTCAGTTTAAGTTTTGCGTTCAGTTCATTTTTAAAATGAAACAAGAAACGGATACCCGTACGTAACTACGGCAAAGCGTTGAAGCATATTTTATCTAACTTTAAAAAAATGTTGCTCCAGGCAACAAATGTTACCCAGGTGAAATCAAGCACTCACTCCAGCCAACCCCCTCCAAAACAGCTGTTCTTTGATATGCCTGTATAACCGAGAGTCTTTCTTACCAGTCTCTAAAGTTAAAATACAATTTTATAATATCTTATCATATTATTGAATATATGTTACCGTTAATGTCTGAAATCTGGTTAATGTCGACATTCACCTTAGAATGTCCGAAATTCCTTTTTTTTCTGCTTGGATTCAATTAGCTTTGCGAGTCAGCTTTTTCAGTCTTACGCAAGCTACGACAGTAAAAGTTAAAGTTGGTTATGTTAATTTAATTTAGGTTAAACTTGGTTATCAATATCAAAAACGGGTGAAAACCCTAACCTAGCCCAACATTATAAGGCAGTTGACTTCCTCTTCAACTTGTACTAAAAGGTGATAGTCAAGATCTGAAGCAACACAAATTTACACAGGAATTTAAATGGGAATAAATCTGAAACAGTCACACAATCTCCATGAATAAGAAATTTTCTAAAACAATAAAACAATATGACCTGGAGATAAAATTTTTTAACAAACATGTGTTTTCAAAGATCAAAAAAAGCGAACAACATAATTTTTTATAATTTGATAAAAATTTAAAAAAAAAAGTATAAAGAAGCTTAAGCAATCCTGAATAAACCCGATTTTTTTTCAATAAAATAAAAGCCAAGTAACGCTGCTATGAATTCAGGCAGAAATGTCTGATTTAAAGCAAAATTCTTGAATATAAACAGGAAGGGTGTGCAAAAGCCCAGGAAAGCTGGCCCCCAGCTCCCCATTGCTCTTCCTGGTTGAATGATCATGAATGGACATCTTTACCGCCAGCAGGGTTTGTAAAGTCTTGTGCCGTATTCTTTGCCTTTCTTTTATAATGAGATTTTACATAACTGAGATTTAGCAAGCGCCAATTCGAGCACATTAGATTTTCACAGAATTTTCTAATAGGGCTCTGATGGGAAATTTTCTGACAAATTCTAAAAAAAAAATTTGTTTGGCTGAAATCAGCGGTAAAAAAAATAATCTCGGTCTTATTAAAAAAAAACTCATTGTGAATGGGGCATAACGAATGTCAAATCCAAATCGAAAACTCCGGACTCTTGGAAGTGCCATCCTAGAAAGACAAATGGGAATAATATATTACCATATGAGCATAATAAATTGGGCATAATATATTACCATATGAGCATGATATATTGGACATAATATATTACCATATGAACATAATATATTGGGCATAATATATTACCATATGATCATAATATATTAGGCATAACATATTACCATAATGTATTAATATATTACCATATGAGGAGCAGATATGGTTGCACCATAGCCAATACTTTGAGGAGCATCCATATACGGATTATGTGGAGTGTAGAGGCCTCTATCTACCAATTTCATTGCTTTTTCAACTTCATCATGTTGTATAATGTTATGAACTGAAAAATAATTGCTTGTTACACAAAAAGAAGAAGAAACTTGAAAGTAACCTATTAGACTTGCTCCAACGTTACAAATACGCCTTCATTCAAGGGTCTCGTGCTAAGGATTCTAGCTTCTAATGGTCATAGCTGTACCTGCATGAGTGAGCAAATCTGAGAATGGATGGAAGGATTTTTTCAAATTAATTTTAAGTCCAGTTCACTTTCATCTGTTTTTGTTCACTTTCATTGGTTGAGAAGGCGATTTATAAAAAGTTATATGATTTTTCTTAAATTGTTTACTTTCTTCACAAATTCCCGATTTGGGTTTAGGTCTGAACACAATACTGGACACGCTATCCTTGCTCTCATCCAACATATTCATGAATACTTAGATAGAGGAGAAATTCCAGCAACAATATATTTACATTTTAAAAAAAAACATTCGATACAATATCCCATTGTACTCTTTCCTGTTAATCGGATAATTATGGTGTGCGCGGACCGGCGTTGGATCTAGTTAAATCTTATCTACATAATAGAATGCAAAAAATAGCTGTAGGCAATTTCATCTCTCCAGCTGTTCCTCAGACTTCGAGGGTTGGGGTACCTCAGGGCTCTGTCCTAGTTTCTCTGCTTTTCCTGATTTATATAAATGATATTCATCATGCTTGGGGCAATCGCGTGATTCCACACACATTTTGCTTATGATACAGCAAGTTCGCTTTCCGAGAGGAATGAAGAGGAAGCTCCAAGCGCCAAATAGCTATTTGATGAATCTAAATCGATTGGTATGTCAGCATTTTCTTTTGATAACATTTAGCGACCAAAATTAGGGCCGAATTAGTGTTATGTATCACAAAATGGCGCCACCACTTTGATGTGTGGCAGTCTCTTTTGTGAGTATAGAAGAGCACTAGCAAGTTGGTTACGAAACTGTATACTGAATTTTCTAATGTTCTCGATTGGTGCTCATCAAATTTTATTTCTTTGAATTTACCGAAAACTAATTTCACAATTTACGGTAGAAAGTCAAATGTTTGCCCTCGTATTACCCGAGTTACTTCTTCAAAATATCTATTATCAATATTTCGGGTGGAAACGATAAAGTACCTTGGACTCGTGATTGACGAAAGCTTATTTTCTAAAACACAACTTCAAAACTACGCTTAAAAGATTTCCAGGTGTTGTGGTTTAAAGCGAAGGTTGAAGCATCATTTGCCTTACTCTGCATTTATTTTGCTCTGATTTAGTCTAATATTAATTATTGTTCTCTAGTATAATTAACTATATTTAAAAGCCATATTAAACCAATACAGACTTTTCAAAATAAAGCTCTAAGAATCCTGAAACTTTTTACTCCATTACCAGTTGCACTTCCAAATAAGTCTTCTGCAGTAATTTTATATACTTATGTAGATATAATTTCAGTTTCCCAACAATTTACTTTTGGAGCAATTCTATTCAAATTTAATTATGACATCAAAAAATCATTGTCTTATTACCTCAATCAAAGTTTGTTCACCCAATCACAAGATTTACGTAATTATAACACATGGCAAAAAAGGAGTATATACATTGACAATTATAGTACTGAGAGATCTAAATTCACTCCGTTTGAGTCGACAGCCTGGTACTAGGATGCTCACAAAGATCTTATTGATAAATTTACTTTTATCATATTAATAAAAAGGAATGTAAATTTCATTTAGTTCAAAATCATCTTCAATTCAGTGTTTATTAAATAAGATAAAGTTGTTTGTATAGTTTGTTGCTCTGGTTAAGTGTGGGCCTCTCGGCTATCTTCTGATATTAACTTATATTTAATAATATCGAAAATTTTTGTATTTATTTATGAATCCTGGAATAGCTGTAACTTTCATTTTACTGTTGTGTAATTATATCTTTGTCGTCGTGTTTATCTTTGTACAGTAGTGTTTTTGTTATTTTATCTTTGTCTAGGCCTAGATTTTCGAGCTTGTCTTCCCATGGGGCTAGTCAAACATATGCATGGATATGTGAATAACAAAGTGATTGAACTTGAACGGCTTGTTTTGAGAAGCGGAATGCATGACTATATCTCAAACAGTAACCTGGACGAAAAATGCCGTTTAATTCAGCTGTAATGAGAGAAAAGTTAAGATGGCTAGAACACATTTTGTAGATGAAGGATGAAAGATTGCCAAAGACCGTCACTGTCGGCCAACCACCTAGGGCCGAATAAAAGTAGGTGGGTCCCGAATAAGATGGGAGGATGTCTGGTGAGGTAATTATTCTACATGTTTTCCAGAGAAATTGCCTACGAATTATTTTAGGGTACCCAACTGCTTGACCGTATTTGAAACAGTAGGCTGTACAACAGTGGCGTATCCAGGATTTTGTTTCGGAGGGGGGGCCCGTCAGTCTACCTTTTTATAGCAGTCATGTGAGCAAGAAAATTATCTATCATACTGCAAGATTTCAGGCGGGGGTATAGGGGGGGGGGTAGCTATAAATAATTTCTTAGACCACACTGCTTTTCCATTTACAAAAAATTAAACAAGAAAAACGGGTTTTAATTTCTATAAAGCAGTGAATACAAAACACTTAATTAAACAAAAATACTCCGAATATTTCGGCCCCACATCCGGGAGCCTTTCTCAACAGAAAAACAAAAAAAAATTCTTACATCAACATAAAAACATACTAAACAAACAAAAGAAAAAATATAAATAAATAGGAAAAGAAAACTCACATATTAAATAAACAATTCCATTCACTGGCGTATAAACAAAATCGAATGCTTATATTGATTGGAACACGCCTTCTCACAGAATATAAATGGAAATCTATCAAAAAATGAGAATATATTTATACTTAAACTAAAACAAAAAAGGTCAGCTAACCCCCGGCCCATAACCCCTAAATAGATCTCACAGGTTCATCACCCAATGTTTGAATTATAAATTGAACAGATTCGTTTGCTTGCAAGCTTAGCTGCAGTTCGTTTACCTTTCCCAGCATTTAACCCAGTCTGACCTTTGTCCGCAAGGTCATCATTCTTATCCGAACTATTATCAAAAATAGTACTGGTTGAAAATTTTACCTGCTTTTTAATTAAACTATTATAAATCGAATTGATCCTAAAATCCCCTTCATCTCTGTTGATACTAATACCCCCATATATTGTCTTTTTTATTTCTATAATTTCCCTGAAGCTTCGTAAAAGTCTACAGACGTATCTACTATTTTTGTTTGATCAAATAAGATACTGTGATGAGGAAAATTATAAAGATGTTCTGCAACAGCTGACTCAAACCTTTCTGGTGTTTTGTTTTGTTTTAGAGAGCAATCTATGGCATTCTTGTGTTGCTGTAGCCTATTTTCTAAAATCTGTTGTGTTCTTCCCACATAAAATTTACCACAAGAGCATGGAATTTTGTATACTCCCTTTTGCAAATTTCTCGGTACTTTGTCTTTCCCTTTATTTAACAACGAGCTTATATTTTGTCCTGATTTAAATGCTGTATTTATATTATGTTTTTTTTAATTCTCTTCTTAATTTTTGTGATAATATTGGGATAAAAGGCAAAGTTATGTAATTTATTTCTTGATTTGACCCATCTTCTTCTAATATTTTTGGTTCCGTCAACTTTTTTTTCCTTTTTTCAATTATTTGAGAAATCATATTTTCCGGATAGCCATTACCTATTAGAATATCCTTAATAAAAATTAGTTCATTGCTTATGTATTCTGGTGATGCTAATTTTAATACCCTATCAACTAAAGAAATAACCCCACCCCTTTTTTACCTGGATCGGATGATTTGATGTGAAAGACAAGTAACGGTTGTTATTAGTCGGTTTACGGTAAATTGAAATGGATGATATTTTAGTTATTTGGAATTACGGGGAATCAGAAATTGAAGGTTTTTTGGAACATTTAAATAATCTGGGAAGAGAATTAATTTTTACAATTGAAAAGGAAACAGAGAATAAGTTACCGTTTCTAGATAATTTGATCCATAGAAATAATAAAGAACTAGCGTTTTCAATTTACCATAAACCGACTAATAACAACCGTTACTTGTCTTTCACATCGAATCATCCGATCCAGGTAAAAAGGGGTGTGGTTATTTCTTTAGTTGATAGGGTATTAAAATTAGCATCACCAGAATACATAAGCAATGAACTAATTTTTATTAAGGATATTCTAATAGGTAATGGCTATCCGGAAAATATGATTTCTCAAATAATTGAAAAAAGGAAAAAAAAGTTGACGGAACCAAAAATATTAGAAGAAGATGGGTCAAATGAAGAAACAAATTACATAGCTTTGCCTTTTATCCCAATATTATCACAAAAATTAAGAAGAGAATTAAAAAGAAACATAATATAAATACAGCATTTAAATCAGGACAAAATATAAGCTCGTTGTTAAATAAAGGGAAAGACAAGGTACCGAGAAATTTGCAAAAGAGAGTATACAAAATTCCATGCTCTTGTGGTAAATTTTATGTGGGAAGAACACAACAGATTTTAGAAAATAGGCTACAGCAACACAAGAATGCAATAGATTGCGCTCTAAAACAAAACACCAGAAACGTTTGAGTCAGCTGTTGCAGAACATCTTTATAATTTTCCTCATCACAGTATTTTATTTGATCAAACAAAAATAGTAGATACGTCTGTAGGACTTTTACAAAGCTTCGGGGAAATTATAGAAATAAAAAAGATAATATATGGGGGTATTAGTATCAATAGAGATGAAGGGGATTTTAGGATCAATTCGATTTATAATAGTTTAATTAAAAAGCAGGTAAAATTTTCAACCAGTACTATTTTGATAATAGTTCGGATACGAATGATGACCTTGCGGGCAAAGGTCAGACTGGGTTAAATGCTGGGAAAGGTAAACGAACTGCAGCTAAGCTTGTAAGCAAACGAATCTGTTCAATTTATAATTCAAACATTGGGTGATGAACCTGTGAGATCTATTTAGGGGTTATGGGCCGGGGGTTAGCTGACCTTTTTTGTTTTAGTTTAAGTATAAATATATTCTCATTTTTTGATAGATTTCCATTTATATTCTGTGAGAAGGCGTGTTCCAATCAATATAAGCATTCGATTTTGTTTATACGCCAGTGAATGGAATTGTTTATTTAATATGTGAGTTTTCTTTTCCTATTTATTTATATTTTTTCTTTTGTTTGTTTAGTATGTTTTTTATGTTGATGTAAGAATTTTTTTTTGTTTTTCTGTTGAGAAAGGCTCCCGGATGTGGGGCCGAAATATTCGGAGTATTTTTGTTTATTTAAGTGTTTTGTATTCACTGCTTTATAGAAATTAAAACCCGTTTTTCTTGTTTAATTTTTTGTAAGGGGGGGGGGGGTAGCTAGGTAAAGAAATGAAAAGTACACACTTGTCATGAGTATTTCTAGTTGTAGACTTTTTTTGTTTGAGAATGGATGACAAAATTTTGCCAACAAAATCAGAATTAAAAAAAAAGTTAGAAGCAGTGAGAGTTTCTACTTTGGGCGAGTAGATGTTTTGGAACGTCCACGAAGCGGCAGAATTTAGAAAATATAAAAAAAAGAAGTGCATTATTCCTTATATTTGCCTATAGGACCCTTGTTTTAGAGAACCAAATAAATAAAAAATAATATTATATCAAAGACAATTGCCCAGAATTTGGTTTTGGAGGGGTGGGGGCCTCAGTCTACCTAATATAGCAGCCATGAAAACAAGAAATGTATTGATATTAACATTGTTTACAGACGATGAAGCACAGTTAAAGTTTAAAAAACAGAATCAACTGCACTTAGAGAAACGAGCAACGAAAGGCGACCTAACCTCTCACAGTAACAGCCGCCGGTCTTTTTTGGCTACAACTCGATCAAAAACTTGGTCAGCATCAACCTGGATATCGTGGTTCAGGGTCATGTGATCTAGTCCGTTCAGACGCTCCTCGCCCGTTGAGCTCCGCAGATAGGTTTTTAATCGCTTAAGATAGCTAAAGCTCCTCTCAGCAGAAGCGGTAGTCACTGGTAATGTCTGAAAAATCGTCAAAAGCCTTCGAATGCACGGGAAAAATTTCGCATCGCATGACGCAAGAGTCGAAGCAACAGTTGATGACATTCCGAGCCACTTCTGTTTCCAAAGGACTAACTCACATTCAAGCGCACGTCTACCCCCGTGAAATTCCTCGTAAACAGCAACAGCGTTCACAAATTCATTAATTTTTAATGACTCGCTGTTAGCTGGAAAAAGCCTTCCGATTTTTTGAAAGATGCCTCCTGATGGCGCAAAAATCTTTGATAAAATTCTTCAATAAGTGAAGCAAAGTAAGGTTCGAACAATGACTCGCGATAAAAAACCTTGATGGACTCATTATCGTTGATGGACATTCGGTGGATAGACCTTGGAACAGTCGGAGCCACATTTAACTCTTGTGCAAGCTCATAGGCTTTCTGAAAAATTGTTTCAAAATTATTTTGTTTTGACTGCAGTAAAGTATCAAACATAGCTTAACATGCCGACAGCACTCAACTAAGTCTAAATCTTCGGCTTACAGCGCCTTAGAGACAGAGAGCATTATGGCACTTACAAACTCTAGCATAGCCATCGTGAACATAAAACTAAATTCGCTTGCTGTTGAAACCAACGCATTCACTTTTGAAATAACTTCCGTATCGCACCGTATGCTACCAACTATTTCCTCAAGTACAGAAATAATCGCACAATACAAAGACATAAAAACTAAAATGCAATCGTGACACTCCACCCATCTCGTTTCGCACAACTTCACAAGCTTCCTCACAGGACTATCGGGACAAATGACAGCGACCGCTTCTACAAACATATTCGTTCTTTTTGGTGAGGATAATAAAAATGATATAATCTGCTGTATAGTAGCAAAAGGTTGACCTAACAAGTCCTACCCTACTAGTTTTACATAAAGCCAAATTTAAGCTGTGCGATGCACAGTGGGTGTAGATCACATGCGGATATTTTTTCCTAATTTCTGCCTGTGCACCAGAATAGCAGCCTGACATGTTGCTGGCCCCATCAAAACCAACCCCCACAAATTTCTCCATTTTTAAGCCAAACGCAATGCATTGGCTGATGATTTGTATCGCTACTTCAGAGCCGGTGAAATTTCCGGAAACAGAAAACCCGAGAAACCGCTCTTCAAGTAAAGCACGAGTTTCATATTAGTATCTGACTACAAGAACTAAATAGAACTAATTAGGCTTGTCAGCATGTGTATCAATAACTGTACAACGAACCTGAAGAATCCTTTGACGCTATTTGCTGATGACTGCAAGCTCCTAGGACTGGCCCAGAACGACCTAAATCTATCAACTATGCAAGCAGATCTGGAGAGACTATCTAGATGGTCATCGGATTGGTGTCTACAGTTCAATGCCTTAAAATGTAAAGTTCTACATCTTGGACAGAATAATCCAAAGCTTGCATATCACATAGAAGACGCCCAGCTTGAGGCAGTCAGTGAGGAGAAGGATCTGGGGGTTATTGTTGACAATGAGCTGAAGGTTCACTGCCACACACGAGCTCAATTTGCAAAAGCAAACCAAGCCCTTGGCCTCATAAAGCAAAAATTTACCACCAGGAGGTCGGCAGTGATTACGAAACTGTACAAAGCCATGGTCGGTCCTCACCTGGAATTTGGCATGACCCTAGCCTCTCCGTACTGTAAGACGGATGTGAAAGTACTTGAGAGTGTCCAAATAAGAGCAACTAAGCTTATCTCTGCATTCCAAGACAAATCTTACGAGGAACGTCTCACCTTACTCAAACTCCCTACCTTAGTATACAGTAGGAAAAGAGGAGACGTAATAGCAACTCGTAAGTTGCTAGAAAATGACCTTTTAAGTCATGTCTTTTCCCCGTCCTTCTCAACTACCACAAGAGGACACACCAAAAAGCTGCAGGCCCCCCGTTGCATCAAGCGAGAGCGCCAACAGTTCTTCTCAGTCCGTTCCGTCCCACTCTGGAACAGCATATCCAAAGCCACTATCCAATCTAAAACTCTAGATGCCTTCAAGAAAGGAGTTGATCAAGACTCGGCCAACGCCGAATGGAGGCTGAATTGGGATGTCAAATCATAACCTTGAAACACCACCAGCGAGATTTCTACAGGAGGCTCAACACCACCTTATCTCGCTGGACATGCGATTTAAGGTAATTTAAGGTAATTTTCTTTCTTTCCTCTCATGTGACCTTTCCGTTTCAATGCTTAGCTTACACTGGAATTATAGCAGCGTTTGAAACTTTGAATGAACTATTGCCTGTTAGTCCGATTCCTTATCGCAATTCATTAAATGCAGAGAAGCTAGTGCTTATAGCTGCGGGGGTTTAAATAGTGAGAAAAATTTCTTGACATCTTGTTTGATTACAGGAGGCAACTGCACGTTTAATGATAAAATAATGATATAAGCTTGCTGGAGAAATGGATAGCCATTTAACAAGAAATGAAAAAAAAAACGGGCATTGCAAATAACTTAAAAGCGTGAATATTTCGGAACTTACTATATTGGCACTTAAAAAAAAAGAAGAAAAGAAACTTCGGGGGGGGGCGCTCCGCCCCCCCCCCCCCCTGGATACGCTACTGCTGTACAACAAGTGTGGTTCAATTCCGCTTTCTAGGGCTATAATGAGAGAAAGGTTGAAATGGCTAGGGCACGGAGTGTGAATGAAGAATGGAAGATTGCCAAAAGATTGTCTTTTTCGGCCAACCGTCTAGGTCTAAATAGAAAGCAGGTCGTCCTCGGTTGGGGTGGTGGAATGTCGTAAGGAAAGATTTAAGGGATGAGAATTTCCTAATAGGGTGAAAAGAGGGAGGCTTTAAATAAATTGGGATGGAGGAGGAGCGTGCGTAGCTCTGTGGGCCTTTGGCGGCTTGGTGCTGCGGTGAGTTGTTAGTAGTAGCAGTAGTAAACGGAACTGGAGCAAATTTCAGCGAGAGGATAATCAAAAGAAATTCATTTGAGAAGCAAGGGGGCAGAAGATTGAAAACATTCATTTTGTCAAATAGGTCGCATATTATATGCTGCACAACGCCCAGTTTATTGCCACACAACGCGGCAGATGCACCACTGAGGGGGGATGGCCCTCCCCCTAAAGGTCCTCAGAAAGGACTTTTGTTGGGCGAAGCCCGACTAAAGTCGCTATTTTTTGGCGCAAAGTGAAGCTTCTGGAAGGGATTTCGTCGGGCAAAGTCCGAGGAAACTTACTACTTCATGTGCGCGAAGTCGACAGAAACCTATTGGCGTCCTAAAAAACGACTACTCGAGCCCTACAAAACATGGTATTTTGTCGGTCCAAGATAATATCATAAAAGACTTTCGTTGGGCGAAGAACAACAAAATTTATTGCTTCATCTGCGCAAAGTGGACAGAAACCAATTGTCCCCCTAGAAAACGACTTCTTGAGCCGAACCCTACAAAACTTGATATATAGTCTGTCCAATCTAATGTCATTAAAAACTTCAGTCGGGCAAAGGACTACGAAGTTACTGCTTCATCTGCGCGAAGTCAACAAAAACTTATATTGTTGTTTCTTCCCAAAATATCAGAAACAGCTGACATTTTGCTAATACATGAGCCCATAGAATTGCAAGGTTACATTAGCTTATTTAGAACTAGACCTCTTTCCCTTATTCTCAAAAGCCCTATGACAAATCATACAAGTGTAAAATCATACCTGTAAAACCGAGGGTATTAAGAATTATAAATGCAAGGAAAATAAAAAATTTTAATTTTGGATTCGACAAAAAAAAGAACCTGGGTCGTACTGCTACTCCAAAAGAAAATTGTGTAACACATACACACTTCGAAATAAATTCAAACCAAACCAATTTGTCAAGAGTGAGGAAGTCTACAGGGAATCACGTTTCTCAGTGATTTAGAAATTGCAATTTGAATTAGTGCAATTCAGCATTTGGACCTAAAAAGACGCTTGGAGCACTATTTTATTTGTTTAGATCATCAGTACATGAAAATGTTTGCAGAAAAAGGAAAAGATCCAGAACTAGAATAAAGCTTTTGTGTGAAGTTTGTTTCAAAGAAAGAAAGTTGAAAGGTATTACGAATTCAACTCTAATTATCGAGCTATTCATATCTAAAGCCCAAAAGTGAGGAACTGAAAACCAGTACCAAAGTGAAGATTAGGCCAAAGATTGTGCAAAAGACCTCTCTGTTTGGTAGACGACGCACACACAGAGACGACACACCAAGTTGTTCCCTTGATTTGGGTGTCATATGTAAAACCCATGTTTCATCTCCAGTTCAACTTGTTACCACATCAGTAGCAAACATTAAAAAGATGACAATGATGTAAAAACGGCAGTGAACTCTTTGTTATTGGAGCTGGTGGTATATTTTCTTCAATTGTTAATCCTGTGCGAATTATCCAAAACAAGTCTATTAGTGTATTATCAGGAAAATCAGAAAGAGAATCAGTTCGAGAACTCTATAGGGATTTTAGGATATTGCCAGCGGCGGGTCTTCTTCCAAAATGGTTATGGCCAGGAAGCTTAAAGAAAACTGTAGAAGGCCCTGTCACGAGCGAACTTCATGTCGAACAGCAAGATAGCTTAGTGCAATTGAGGTCAACAGCAAGCTTAGTCTGTCTTCCGTGATGCCTGTTCTTTCAGTGCTTCGCAGTCACAGCAACCTCGTGTTTCGCATTCTGTCACTGCTAAAGATTTTTATCACGAAAGTTCCGCAGATGTTCTAGTTGTAAGTACACGATTTGATAGGATAGAATCCCAAAGGCCGGACAGAACCTTATTTTTAAGGGGAGAAATTTGATGAACGAGCGTCAGCTTGTTAAAGGGTACTAAACTTTAAAAAAAAAAATAATTGAAACACTCAATAATTCGTAATCGATAAACAATGAAATGACAATAAGATTAGGGATAAATAAATAAAAATTATCCTTAATTTTTAATTAGATATGATAAAAAGATGAGTTATCCTAAAGGGTGGTAAACATATCCTTTTAATATGCAAACTTTTTGTATTTTTACCTAATCTAATTTTGTTTTTGTGATTTAGACGACAGTCCTGGTAAGTGGTCTTTCCTACAGGATTGGAGTATTGGACCCGCTTGAGTTCTAGAGATATTGAATTATACTCCAACACTTATATACAAAATAGCGGTATTACTATGCAGCAGATCACTACACGTTTGAGCTTGCTCTCTACTTTTGGGGTTCTTACTCACTTCTCTTTCAAGGTATGCTTTAAAATGGAACTGAACTCAAATGAATTAAAGCGTACCAAATTGTCTGCAAGATGCAAAGAAGAATATAGCTTTGAAATGGTCTTTCAAGTTCAATAGGTCATGGTTAGGTTTCCTTATAAAAGGGTTTGAAATTGTTTCGAGCTTTTCAATGTTTTCGAATGCGTGAAATAAATATAGACAAACAACTGCGGTAAAATTGAAGTAACATTTCAGACATCACTTGAGGAAGTTCGTCCTGGTCCATCCTTGACAAATATCGGAGTCTGAATAGAACAGGACGCGGCTAAGAAAATCGAAACTATTATCCTCTCATGCCTGACACTGTGGAATCTGCTGAAAGAAAAAAAAAACACTGGAAGAAGTTCGCTGTTCAGAAATTGATCACGAAGAAACAGTAGGAATCAGCAATATTTTCGCTAATCTTTCTTGCATTACTGACTGTACCGAGGTAGCAAAAACAATTGACACTTGAAATTAAGTTGGATCATGTCACTAACGAATTAGACGCTGCAATACAAGCGCTAGACATAGGGCGAACAATCAGCGAATATGGAGCTAGGCTTATTAGTCATTCAGAGAAATTCATTTCTCAGAAGTGTCAAGAATAGAAGGGGCAGAATCCGAAGCCGAAAGTTTACAGCAAGCTGCAATCGTACGAATCGAGCACAATCCCGGGCTCAAGGAAAGAAAAATCAACTCAGAAAAGCTTAAGCTTATCAAACTAGAACCATTTCTGCCGAAAATCAATTTTCCACAAAAAAAAATGAGGAAATCGAATCCCAGAGTTCCGAACACCAGTTGCGGTTTGTTAGAAACTGGTACAATGAGTAGCCGCACCTAGAGTATAGTTTCAATAAATATATAGCCTTCTGCTTTGCCTGTTCGTTGTTTTCAACTGGACCTGGCCATGAATACAGAAACAAATATTCTTCATTTATAACAGGAACTAGAAACTGGCACAAAATGCGAAGCAAGAGCGCAAAGGCTGAAATGCTCGTCACTCACTTCCGATCAAATTGTCACAAAGCTTCTATAGGTGGTTTTATTGGAGAGGTAAATCATTGCCAAGCTTAGTTAACAAGGAGAAACTCATGAAAGATATAGAGTCAGAAAAAAAGAGGGAAAGAGGGCGTCGCATTATATACATGTTGCTAGATGTTACCTCCACTTAAGATAAACAAGGGCTGGCATTTCATAGGAAGAATCATGACGGGTGAAATTACGTCGAACCAGCCAATCTTCTTTCGAGACACAGCGTCAAATGGACCATTAGATGAAAAACCAGAACAAGCCGAATATTACCAGGTATCTATCGGGTAGCAGAAAAATTGGATTAATTGCGATTTTTGGAACAGAGCTAGTTCGAAAAATCGTAGCAGATGACAATGAAGCTGACTTCTTTGGCATCTTCGCAGACGAAACACCCGCTACCAGCCACGAAGAGTGTTTAGCTGTAGGCGTATGTTACACTGATAGAGGGAGCCGCTAAAGAGAGTTTACTCGTCATTGTAGATCCTGAGTAAAAGAAAGGAGCCGATATAGCAGAAGAAAATCTACAAGTATTACGGTACGAGAGGCTCGTATCAATGAAGAAATACCGGCATTTCAGTCCTACGATTTTGCAAGTAAGATGGGTTGGCTCTTCGATGGAAGACACAATCACATTTCCAAGAAGTTAGCAAGAAATATTCGATACCTAAGATGCCTATTTCAAAGAGGGAACATCGTTCTTTTTGCAGATATTTGCACAAGCGCTGGAAGTATCATTGAGTGTGCCAATTTGTTCTCTCTAGCGAAAAAGAGCAGCCGAGGGTTACCCTTAGTTTACAGAGCATTCACTTCTGCAAAAACTATTGCAGTGACATTGGCTGAAGACAAACGAATATTTAGCAAGATGAAGATCGTCAAGGACAGATTGAGGTCAACTATGGGAAACGATCGACTTGACCATCTCATTCAGAAAGACCTATTGGGAAAAATTCACTTCAACCTACTTGTAGAAAAGTGGAAAGTTGAAAAGCCGCGCAGCCTTAAAGTTTAGCCTATTTGCATTGTCTTGATTTTGCTTTTATACCTGAGCATAAAATTATTTCCTCTAAAGTATATGACAATTTTCAGCAACTAATAAACATTATTTTAACACCTAAAAACGAAGTAACAAATGTTGGTTGTCGTCGACACCTACCCGGATTCGTCGGCACATTTTGGACGTCCCACCCCGAAGGTAAAAGGCTAGTGACACCCCTGCAACGCGGTATCAGCATTCTTTTGTTCCCCTTTTCACGGGTCTGTTTAACAACACATAGTAATCGTAGTTTGTGTTTGTGCAACTTTTATGTACCTTGTAAACAACTCAGTTTTAGTGCTTCTTAGTGCTATGTCGAGTATGTCAATAAATATGTCTATGCCTATAAAAAAAAAATACACTCCCTCGTTGACAGCTATGCACAAGAGATTACAGTCTCCTGAGAGCACTCTAGCAGGTCAAATAAAAAAACAGATTTAGACAATTAGAATGGAGAATTAGAATGAAGTATTATAGCTGGAAGGGAGTATTATATAGCAATGCTGGAGGTAGTCAAGATCCACCCTTTAATTTTAATTGCTATTTTCAGATCCACCAAGGCGAATGCGGTTGGTCTAAGAAATGAGCTGAAATGCCCTTCTCAAATTCGTCTCAGAGAACGAAAACAAACTAGATAATTCTAAGGAGCATAATAGCCCATTTTTAGAAAGAAATGGCCATTGGTCTAGGGCATGACAATATGTAGGCACTGAAATTTATGTCTTCTATTTGCTCTTCCAAAAGCTGATATTCTGGCTGGATAGGGATCTACAGTAACATCTATGTCTAACCTAGTTTTAAAAGCATAAATTCTTAGCCTACCTTTTAAGTTGTCAACTAATTCATCATTTGTCTGTCCATGAGAACGCCATGCCATGCTGACTCTCAATAAAGCTGTATTTACAACTAAGCTCACAGGTAAAATGAGTTGTTTAAGCACTAAAAAAGAAAAGTACGTCAGCACTCAGCTGTAGTGCTAGCAGGTAATGGAGGACATATCATAGAACAATCTAGAATTCCTCCATTTTTAAGACAATTTAGTGCACGAGTGAGGGATGATACGATATGACATCCTTAAAAGGATTTTAAATCCCTACCCTGTCTCAAAGTTATATTTGATCTATATATATATTGAAGTATGACCCAAAAATAGTCAATAATTAATTACAGTAGCTTAAAACTTATTAACAAATAACGGGAGGGGGACAGGACCTGATATATATAACAGGAGGCTATAAAAGAGTAGTATCAAACTTCAAGAGTTAGAATAACGAGGAACAGGTAACCTCCCACCATCATGGTTGCCCCAGTATGGGAATCTAGTAAAGAAAAATACAGATCAGAGGTAACGATTTTTGAGAAAAAATAAAATCGTTATAAAACCTTTGAATAGGACAGCTAGTTTTCAGCAGTTGGTTTTTTTAATTCCTGTTTCCATTTGGTGCTTTACAAAGAGAAAGCCAAATGAATCATCAAGTTGAAAACAGTGTTCTCCTGAATTAAAAAAAAGTAGGTTTCTCACATTTTTATTGGTTTATGTACTTTCCGTTTTGTCTGTAAAACGCTGAAGGAAAACAGTTGGAATGTGGCACTGTATACATGAATGTAGCACTAGCACTGTACTGTGCAGCTACATTTGAAAATGATCTGGTCAGATAGTTTAATATCGCGTGAAAACAGAACAAGTAAACAAAAAACAGAACTGAAATTCCACACAAATTTCAGTTAAATTTTGAGACAAAGATTTTTTTTTGGGGGGGGGGGGAGGGGGAGGGTTGAGGATTTCTAGGAAGGCAGCTTCCTAGAAAAAGAAAAACTGGACACAGCAGCCTTATATATCAGGATTTAAAAGGGAAGGTAGCAACATAGGTCTTGTTGTTTTTATGTTTTAAAGATGAATCTCCTGGTAAAACCTCATCCTCTTTTAGGAAAGGAAGCTAACAAAAATTGATGAATTAATAAATTTAAATTGAATAAAAAAGACAGAAAGAAAAAACAATTAACCAAATTAAAGGCGGTGGTGAAGTGACTAACCCTATTTTTGTCCTGTTTTCTTTGTGTCACGTCTCGTGACACTGAAGAAGTCGAGAAATGGTGTTATGTTTTAAACCAACCATCGTTTAGAGAAGGTAGCCTTATTCAAAAGTATCACCGACTCCTTAACTCTTCTCTGGAGGATACATCACTAACATGGAGCGATCAACGGTCGAAAAGCACCATACTGCTGTTGAAGGTTATCAGGATACTAGTCTCGCCATCTAATCCTTCCCAATCAGTCACTTTATCCCAGAAAATTTTAAATTCTTGTGGCATGATTTCCACTTTAAGTCAACTGCTTCTTGCAAATAGTAAGACTGTCTTTTTATTCATTTTTATCCAGATTTGAGCACTTGATTATTCACAGCTTGTTTGATTCAATAAACTAATAAGTATATAAAGTGGTATTTAACATTGATAAAAAAAAATAATATATTGTAGTCATTATCAGATTGATATAGAATAAAAGTAGTTAAAACTTATGACGAAAAACAATAAATATATTTCTAATAATTGCTATTAAAACCAGTTATTGAAAATGATAATTATTATACCGGATTTCCCTGAATTATTTCTGTCTTACGCGAACTCAAAAAGTTTCTAAGTATTTTTGATAGACAATTATTTTGATAAACAATTACGTTTGATTATTTTTTTTTTCTTTTTTTTTAGATAAATTATTTAGGCTAATTTTAGGCAGCAGCACCAATTCACGAAAATGGAGGGGGCCAGAGGGGGGGAGGCAAGGAGTTTTGTCGATTTTTATTTCAATGAAGATGCAAAAAAAGAAAAAATTGAGCAAACATACCAAAAACAGGGGGTAGCGGCGACTACGCGGTAATTTTCAAAGTCTAGGGGGCAATTGCCCCACCCCCCAATTGGTGCCTCTGATTTTAGGCATACTACTGTGTGATTAGCTGCTTGACGCTACTCAATTTGTTACTTGGGTGGCTAGGATATATCCTTGAGCTAGATTAATATCGTATCCTAAGCAAAATTTTACGAAATGGGCGGTAAAAGGGCGGTAAAAGTTTGATGATCCATATCGGGCTTTAACAGGATCGAAAAAATGACTGTAATGCTTTCGGTTTCTTTGCATCATATTTATGGCTAAGGCTTCTAAAGGGCTGCACAAATGGAGAAAACAAGAACGAAAAAGTCCATGGACGAAAAGGCAGAGCAAAACTAAAATAAAACCACTCTGAATAAAAACCAATCAAATCATCTATAGAAAAAACAAAGATAAACAGAAAAAAAAATAGCTGAAGGAAGCACCCTCTCACATAAAAAGTCTTGGATAAAAAGAAGAACAACTTTTTCGACTGGGGGTGGGGGGCAACATTAAGGCTGGATACGAATAGAGGTTGTTTCGTCTATGGGGGGGGGGGTCGCCCTCCCCTCTCAATACCTTGCTCTTGGTGCTAAACTTTTTCAGTACTTTTAAAAAAGCTTCTTTTTCTAATTAAACGACCCGTGTGTGTCAGGAGTCAATCTTATAGAATTGGGACAAAAAATTAACCTTTGGCGTAAAGAGCGAGGTATTGGGGGGGGAGAAACCCCCATCATGTGCGGAATGGTTTCTGTTCGTTTTGGGTTTTGGTGTTGCACCTTACTTTCAGTTGAAAAAAATTGTTTCTTTTTTGTTTAAATTCTGATCGTTTTTAAATAATGCCTCGAAATTTGGGTCACTCTTCATGGAAAATTCTTCCATGGAAAGTTCCTCCCGCGTAAAATGCCCCCACCCGGAACATTCCCCTGGACAATTTCCCTCGCTGAAAATTCCCCCCAGGAAATTTCTTGCGGACGATTCAGCGTGAAAAATTCTCCCTAGCATAGTTTCATATGTAAAAGACTTTAATTTCTGATCATTTTTCAAATCATGGGGGGGATTGGAGGGGGACCCCCCCCCCAATCTAAAATTGCACTTGTGGAAAATTCCCCACGGAGAATTTCTTCCTTGGAAAATTTCCTCCAATAAAAAATTCTTCAGGCAATTCCAACCCCGCTAAGATTTCCCCCGGATGATTCCCCCAGAAAATTTCCGCATGTAAAATTGAGTCGGCAAGGGGAAAGTAAGACAAATAAAAAGAATTTCGTGTAGGAATTCTGGCAAATTCCCCCGGTGTAAAATTACCCCTGGAAAGGTCAACTCCCAAGATTTCCATTCCCACGGAAAATTCAAGCGCTTAATATAATGTAATATAATGTAAATATAGTTTAATATAATGTAACTATGTATATAATGTAATATAATATATGTTACTTAGTCTGGTGTATATTTTCCAATATTAAAAATTACTTGCTTGAAGGCACCCATGCTTGAAGATGCTGAAAATATAGTGTCATGAAAAGATTGCAATTAATCCATCAAAGTTGTTCAGCTATTTCTGGATTAGCAATGCCCCTTGGCAATGCCTTTAAAGGTTATATTTTTGGTCATAGATTTACTTTTGCAAGTTATATTTGCATAACTTTTTTACTTCTCAAGATAGTAAGAATCCTGATATAACTTAGATAGGCCTAGTCAGTGAGTTACACATATTTATAAGTAGTAGGTTAAATATGTCACTGAGTTATATATTTCTGTATATAACTTATATAGGCCTAGTCAGTGAGTTACACATATTTTAAGCAGTAGGCTAAATATGTCACTCAGTTATATATTTCTGTATATAACTTATATAGGCCTAGTCAGTGAGTTATACATATTTTAAGTAGTAGGCTAAATATGTCACTCAGTTATATATTTCTGTATATAACTTAGATAGGCCTAGTCAGTGAGTTACACATATTTATAAGTAGTAGGTTAAATATGTCACTGAGTTATATATTTCTGTATATAACTTATATGCCTAGTCTGTGAGTTACACATATTTATAAGCAGTAGGCTAAATATGTCACTCAGTTATATATTTTTGTATATAACTTATATAGGCCTAGTCAGTGAGTTATACATATTTTAAGTAGTAGGCTAAATTTGTCACTCAGTTATATATTTCTGTATATAACTTAAATAGGCCTAGTCAGTGAGTTACACATATTTATAAGTAGTAGGTTAAATATGTCACTAAGTTATATATTTATGTATATAACTTGTATGCCTAGTCATTGAGTTACACATATTTATAAGCAGTAGGATAAATATGTCACTCAGTTATATATTTCTGTATATAACTTATATAGGCCTAGTCAGTGAGTTACACATATTTATAAGTAGTAGGCTAAATATGTCACTCAGTTATATATTTCTGTATATAACTTAGATAGGCCTAGTCAGTGAGTTACACATATTTATAAGTAGTAGGCTAAATTTGTCACTGAGTTATATATTTCTGTATATAACTTATATAGGCCTAGTCAGTGAGTTACACATATTTTAAGTAGTAGGCTAAATATGTCACTGAGTTATATATTTCTGTATATAACTTATATGCCTAGTCAGTCAGTTACACATATTTATAAGTAGTAGGCTAAATATGTCACTCAGTTATATATTTCTGTATATAACATATATAGGCCTAGTCTGTGAGTTACACATATTTATAAGTAGTAGGTTTAATGTGTCACTGAGTTATATATTTCTGTATATAACTAATATAGGCCTAGTCAGTGAGTTATGTATATTTATAAGTAGTAGGTTAAATATGTCACTGAGTTATTGCCTTTGCAAAACAAAAGTGATCCGTTTATCTGGCCTCCCCCAGGCCATTCAGCATGTCCCCAGGTGGCGATAGGGGAACACTCTACAGATATGTAGGGTACCTCCATAGGAGGCATGGACCAAGGGGGGACCTTGTCCCTGGGGGTCCATAATAGAATCTGGGGCACCCTTGCCCGGGGTCATAAATACAGGCGGAGGAGGAAGAAGGCCCCTCAAATGTACACTCAAAAGGGCCCACTTGTTTATCCACAAGTTCCATGAGTTGCAAACCTTCTCCCAGCAATGGGTTAAATTGCATGGTGATGCAGAACACCATCGCGGGAGGATCCTCTATAGGAGGACAACTGTGGCAGGGCGTAAGATCCAGATCTATGGACAACGGCCTCTGCAAAGGGCTGCCTCGACCTTTTCGGGGTACCTGCAAGACTGGGGACCTTGCGGTCAACTCTATTCCCACTTGAGGAGTGGCGCCCCTCGAGGAAATTATAGCCTAGTAAACGACACAGCATTCGCACGGGATTCTGACTAATGGACAATTCTTCTGGGATTGGTATGTTTTGATGAGCGTCTTTGGGCTGAAAAACCTCTTCCTAGCTAATTTATCTATTACGGGTTGCCTCCCCGTAGTAGCATAATATTTGTAGGCATGAATATATAATGAGTCGGAGGTAATAGGCTTGAGATTGTCTGTGCAGGATTTCGACTCTTGTTGATAGAAGAGCATCGCCAAGCGCTGAAAACCATGTTGTGACCAAGATGGGCCCAGGATTGCACAAAGCCTCCATTCATGGAGGTCCCAGGGACTTCTTGCTGTCCGGTTCTAAGCCGGCTTAAGCACTTCGGTGTAGACTTGAGAAGATATGTGATCCCCGTCCTGCACTGGTATCCGGGATCATTGCTTTTCCTGAGGCGAAAAAAATTTCAATGATTTAAAGAACATGAAAATTGGAACTTGGAATGTTACGACATTAAAAAATGACTATCGTATCGACATTTTGACTGACGAATTCAGACGATTCGAACTGGATCTATTAGGAGTTTCAGAAACTCATATCCCAGGGGTAGGAAGCATGAAATTAGGTGATATAGAATTTGTTTACTCAGGCAGGAAGGATGGGTTACATAGACAGGGAGTAGGGCTCATGATGAATAAGGAAGCTGCTAAGTCTTGTTTAGGCTGGGAAGGTATTAATAATAGAATACTAATTGCTCATTTTATGACTAGAAAGTTCAAGGTATCAGTTATAGTAGTATACGCCCCTGTAGAACCGACTGATGGAGATACTAGTGACTCAGATGAATTTTACTTACAGTTACAGGAGCAAATAGACAAGGTCCCAGGTAGAAATATGATGTTATTGCTGGGAGATTTTAACGCCCAGGTTGGTAGAAATATGGATAGATGGTATCCCAGCTTAGGTAAATTTGGTGTAGGAAAAGAAAACAGTAATGGATACAGACTTTTGCAATTTTGTAGGTATAACAATCTAGTTATAACCAATACGGTGTTTGGTCATAAAATGGCTCATAAGCTAACATGGTATTCACGTGATGGTAAGACAGCAAACCTTATTGATTATGTTATAGTAAATCGAAGACTGGCAGGATCAATACAAGATACTAGGGTATATAGGAGTGCTGTTATTGATGTTAAAAGTAAAGATCACCATCTAGTAGTGTCAAGGGTTAATTTAAAGCTGAAATATCGGAAGGGTAATTACCTCCCGGGAAGTTATGATGTTAGTAGACTCCAGGATGAGAATTTGAGAGAAACTTTCCAGGAACAGTTGAATACTAAACTTGAGAGCTTAAAATTTGATAATGTGGAAGATGGTTGGAATAATTTTAGAAAAATAATTTGTGAAGTTGCTGAAGGTGTATTAGGGAAGAAAGCTAGAACTGCAGCTAAGAATATTAGTGAAAAAGCTTTAAGTTTAATAGAAAGGAGAAAGGACTTGTACAAGAATTATCTGAGTGATAGATCACATGAAAACAAAAGAAATGTAAAGAAAGTGGAGAAAGCATTGAAATATGAACTAAGGAGGTGTGAAGTGGAGGCCATGGATAAAATTGCCGAGGATTTAGAAGATGCAGCTAGACGGCATAATAGTAAAATATTGTACTGGCACGTTAACAAATTGAGAGGTAGTAGTCAATCCGGACTTGTCCCAGTTAAAGATAGGAATGGGGTGGCAATTAGCGATAAGACAAAAGCTAAAGCGAGATGGGCCGAACATTTTGAGAATTTGCTTAACCGAGATAGAGTTGCAGGAAAAAATATAGAGGAAAATGAAAAAGTTTGTGATACCTTGGATGTGAAGGAAGATTTGTTTTGTGAGGAGGAATTAGAAACAGTACTAAAAGGATTAAAGAATAATAAGGCTCCAGGTGCTGATAGGGTAGTAAATGAGTTTCTTAAATATGGTGGCTCTGAGGTTAGAAATAAGTTATGGAGATTATGAATATGATTTTTGAAAAAGGGGAAGTACCTAATGATTTTAGGAAAACCTTAATTAAGCCACTTTATAAGAAAGGTGATAAAAGTGAGTGTGGTAATTATCGAGGCATTAGTCTGGTCTCTGTAGGTAGCAAATTGCTTAGTAATATGATACTTTTTAGACTGAGAGATGCCGTAGACAAAGTTTTAAGAGAAGAGCAGTGCGGTTTTAGAAAAGGTAGAGGATGTGTTGACCAAATTTTCACTCTTAGGTTAATAATTGAGAAGTGCCTAAGTTTTCAAACACCTTTGGTCCTTAGTTTTATAGATTATGAGCAAGCGTTCGATTCTGTTGATAGAGGAGCTTTAGTAAAGGTTTTATCCTTGTATGGTATACCAGACAAATACATTAAAGTGATTAGTGCTATGTACGAGAATAACACTGCTGCGGTTAAGGTAGGAAATGAGGTTAGCAGCTGGTTTTGTATTAAATCAGGAGTTAAGCAGGGTTGTGTTCTATCCCCCTTTATATGGATTATTTTGATGGACTTTGTTTTAAGGAGCACAGGAAAGGCAATGGGAGACCACGGAATCAAATGGGGAGGAAAAAGTCTCCTGGACTTGGATTATGCTGATGATTTAAGCATCCTAGATGAAAGTGTGAGCAAAATGAATGAAGTTTTAGAGGTTTTGCGAGTTCAGGGTGCTAGTATTGGTTTGAAAATTAATGTTAGGAAGACCAAGTCACTAAGGCTAGGAATAAGTGAAGATGAAAAGGTGACGTTGGGTAATGAAAAGATTGATCAGGTGGGCAGTTTCACTTACCTTGGTAGTATTATTAGTAAAGATGGTGGGAGCAGTGAAGATGTTAAAAATAGAATAGCCAAGGCTCAGGGTGTTTTTTCACAGTTAAAAAAAGTCTGGAAGAATAGGAAGATAAGTCTGCAAACCAAGATTAGAATCTTAGAAGCTACAGTGATGACAGTGGTCAAATATGGCTCTGAAGCATGGACGCTCCGAAAAGCGGATGAAGATTTGCTAGATGTTTTCCAGAGAAATTGCTTAAGGATTGTTCTGGGTACCCGGCTGACTGACCGTATTTCAAACAATAGGCTATACGAAAAATGTGGTTCAATACCACTTTCTAGGTCTATAATGAAAGAAAGGTTGAGGTGGTTAGGGCATGTTGTTCGGATGAAGGATGACAGATTGCCGAAGATTGTTCTTTTCGGCCAACCATCTAGGGCTAAACGGAAAGCAGGTCGTCCCCGTCTGGGTTGGGAGGACGTCATAAAGAAAGATTTAAAGGAAATGGGAACTTCGTGGGCGGGTGTAAAAAGGGAGGCTTTGAATAGATTGGGGTGGAGGAGGAGCGTGCGTAGCTGTGTTGGCCTCAGGCGGCTTGGTGCTGCGATGAGTTGTTAGTAGTAGTAGTAGTAGTAACCTATTTTTTTAATCAAAATCTTGTATATTCATTTCGAAATTGGTTACAAGTGTTTTTGGAAAACTTACATCAGCCTTTTTAAAAACCCTGACCTGATTTCTTTATTAGCTCAGGTTTGGGGATAGCCTCTTGCCTAAATTTAAAGTTACTAAATTACAATTTTCATTCTGTCTCCTCTTCTTCAAAAGAGCAGAGAAATATTTCTAATTTCATTTTAGATATAATTTTAATTTTATAATTTGTAAACATTGTTGTGCTTGCTAAGTTTTTTTGCCTTGAAGTATTACATTCAATTTCTTTGGCTTGTGAGCAAGAAACTGCAAGACTAATTGTAGTGCTCGTTTTCGGCCGAGCAATGTTATTTTTCGGCTGTAGGTATAGCCCATAATTATAAGTGGAGGGATTGTAATATAATATTTCTGGGATGGTGCTGAACTTGTAATCCTATTTTCTACGGGGTGGGGCTCAAGTCCTGGTGTCACCAGTCCTTTTGCTTTAGGTGGGGGCCCGTGTGTGTGACTCTGTTAGCTCAGTCACATCAAGTCTGTTGAGCTTAAAGTTGTTGTTTAGTGTATGAGCTCCTTGCTGATTACAGCTAACAGCTTTTATATTTTGGTTTAGCTTATTAAGCAGTTAGCCCCGGGAGGAAGTATGGTTATACCAGTTGGAAACAAGTTGGGTATGCAAGCACTAGAACAAATTGATAAATTGATTGATGGACAAATTGTTTGTCAGTCACTTATGGAAGTTATGTATGTGCCTCTCACTGACAAGGATTTGCAATACACAAAGTGTTAAGCCTGCATGTGAGTATTCAACTAACCTTGCACTTTAGTAAGCTTAATATAGATAACTTATATCAATTCTTAATATAGATAATAGTGATCAATTCTACTACCAAGTGGTTGCAGATCGTTTTCTACTCTGTCCTATCTGGAGTGAAGAGTTTGAGTGAAGAGTTGGAGTGAATTACTCTATGCAGTATGACAGTCCTGGGGAGGACTGTGCTATTAATGATTGGCCTATATTTTTAAAGCTACTAATATCTTCCTCATCAGTGAGATGGATGTTTTAATGGACATAATATACTAAAAATGATGCAAGAAGCTACCAAAAAAGTTATAAAAACTAACTGCAAAGTTTAAACTTGGTCAGGAGCATCCAACAGCTAGATGGACATTATACTTAGATATTCCTAAGCAATATGCATTTGACTATAAATATGGGTTCAGAAATGGACAACAAGCACCAGTAGTCACTGGGCTGATGGTGCCCCTTCCTTACCCAGGCATGACTTTCTCCAATTTTCCCCATTTGTAGTAGAGCCTCAAAGGTTCTTGATGCTCAGAACCAGCACTAGCAAGGAAATACCTTTCTCCTTCCTTAGATTACTTCTCAAGGACCTTTTTTTGCATCATGACCTGCTCTTTCCGTCTCCAGGGAGACCCCAAGTAATAATTTTGGAAGTCATTATATTCAATATTGGCAGTAGATGTTGCAAAATACCATTTCTGCTTGGCAACCAGGGGGCACTAAGTTTGATCACAGCCACCACAAGGCCAGGCGACAGGCCCATTGCACATACCTATAAAAAAAAATACTCAGCAACTGAAGCTTTGACAACTATCTCGCTGATTTGGGCTGATCAGCCATTCTGTACCTTGTAGCTGGATAATTGCTGAAATCAGCAGGCCTTTATTTGCACCTACCACTTTCAGAGGCACCAGAGAAGGTTGTCACCACTTTTCCCAAATACAAGTTGGCCAGAGCTAGCTTATAATTCCAGCAGATATAAAGTTTCATTCCTGGGTCAACTTTATTAGTTCCAATGTTTTTAAACTCTAATTCTTGAGTTAATAAGTTGCTTATGGTGTTCATTCATTTCCAGATACTCAAATTACAAATTTATAAATTTTCTAAACATCTTCTTGTCTTCAATACTGAAGAAAAAAAAGCAGCAGAATTAAGGACTTGTCATTGTGTTTGATGAGAACGTCTTGTTTCATCTGTTGATGGATTGGCTTTAATTATAACAGAATGAGCTTATATATCAAAAGATTTCCACAGTGTATTTCCACTCCTCCTCTTTCCCTTAAAGAGATACTTAACGTATCTCTGTGTTTGCATTTCAGATTTAGGGACCTCTTGGTTTTTATCACAAGCCCTTTCATCTCTGGATTTGAAACTACAATCTGAGGATCTGACAATTCTAAATCAATACATATTTTCAAACAGTCAGGTTGAATATGAAAACGCATTGCTAACATGGATGTCCAGTGCAAAATCAAAACCACTCGCATTATTTTCACTGAATTAACTGTATTCACCTGTTGTCCTTCAATAACATTTGCTTGATTTTGCAAACAGATTTGTAGCCTACAGTTTTTACTGGTCAGGTAGGTAGTATAACAGTGTTTTCCTCCTTGATAATTAATGACCCTGGGTAGAATTGTTGTCTGTAGCAACATTGAAAGTTTTCTTCATCCATGAGGTTTAAGCTGACTTCAAGTTTGTCCTGAACTTCTTCAACCATGTAAGAGGAATTCATAAAAGGCTGTTGCCTATCACTTTGTCTGCCAACATTCCTGAAGACCAAAGAAACTTTTATTTTGTAAACAATTGGAATATCCATGACAAATTTTCTCCTTGAAGTTCACATTCTTGGAACTAGGCTATTGGCAAATGTCCAACATCAACAACAAATTACCTTCTTTTGTCTTTGTTTCCTTTTCATTTTCCAATTTTATGGAACTAATATTCAACTTTGTACAATAAAGATAATTTTTTACCTTTCAAAATAGTTTTTCAGATATAATCTAATCAACTTGGTATATTTAACTACTCCAATAATTTGTAAAAAAAAAAAAAAAAATTATAATATATTAAGTAGGTTTAAAACTGTTGCTTATTTTAAGTGTCAAGTTTGCTCTTTATATTGAGCAGGCATTTTTTTTAATTAATACATGCTTGTTTTTAACATAGGGAACTCAAGAAAAGTAGGGATCCATTCTATGGTATGTTTCTGGGCACCTGGCTGACACACTATATTTCAAACAGTAGACTGTATGAAAAGTGTGGTCCAATCCTGCTTTCTAGGGCTATAATGAGAGAAAGGTTGACACAGCTAGGGCCCATTCTGCATCTGAAGGATGACAGATTACCAAAAATTGTCCTTTTTTGCCTATTGTTAAGGGGTAAATGGAAAGCATATCATCCTTAGTTGGGGTGGGAAGATGTCATAAAGAAAGGTTTATGGGAAATGGAAACTTCCTGGGAGGGTGTAAGAAGGGAGGCCTTGAGCTGCATTTTCAGGATCAGCGGGTTCAAACAAGGGTTGTTGTTGTCTAGTTTCTAGTATTTTGCCTAGTTTCAGCTGGTTTGAAGTTTCAACCCTATATTTTCCTTGAGAACCCACTTTGTGAAAATGCTTGTTGCACTAGACAAGAACAACCTGTGTTCAAAGATGGGTGGTTCATGGCTCAGCAGGTTCAAACACAGGTTGTTCTTGTAGAATTCTTTGATTCAATAGTTTAATTTAGACCCAAGCACCTATAATAAAATAAGCACAATAAGCACATAATAAGCACAAGCAAGCAATATAAGCAAAAGCATACACAAGCAATATATTAGCAAGCACAAGCAAATATAATAGATAATGCTACATCTCTCTTCTTCACACTTAACAAGATCTATATATCAAGCCGTGTTATTGGCCTAATCACTCTGCCACTGTGGGTCCAGGGCCAGTTCACTGATACAGAAAGGAGTGGTGTAACTTCAGCACGTGCCCAGGGTTCTGCATGGTACAGGGAGGCAGGTCTGATGTTTGGTGATGAGTTTGGCGACAGTGGCGCCTCTTCTTTGTGTGACTCCTGATCAATTTCGTGGGCTTCTTCTCTTGGATAAAAATCAATGTGCAGATTTGCTACATTGGAGGTGCCCAGATAGGCTGTGTCATTGTTTTCGTTTTGAGTTGTTGGGGTGTCTGGTGATGTGGAAACGGCGTCGAGAGATATGGGTTCTGTTTCTTCGCAGCTTAGATCCGTCAGCGGTTTCAACTACGTAGGATCTAGGATTTTCATGTCGGGAAATGATTTTGGCTTTTGTCCAAGAGCTATTTGCCATTTTCTGAATACTTTGTCACCTGTCTGAAGTTCCAGGAGTTGCATTGCTGACTTGTCATAGTAAGATTTCTGCCTATTCTGTTCAACCAATCTGTGCTGCATGAAATCTTTTGTTGGGACAATTCTGGTATGTTTTAGCTGTTGGTATGTTGATGGTAGGATTGACTGGAGATGGCGACTCATTAGAAGCTGGGCTGGAGAAGCATAACTGTCAACTAGGCTATTCCTATATTCCAAAAGAGCAATATGAGGGTCGGCTCCAGCTTCTTTTGCTTTAATGAGTATTTTTTTTGCAGATTTGGACAGAGTTTTCTACAAGCCCATTGGATCTTGGGTATATGGGGCTAGATGTTTTCAAGCTGAATCCCCAGGACTGAGCAAAATCTTTGAATTCCTGGGAGAACAGTTGTGGACCGTTGATAAGATAAGATAAGATAAGTTTTATTCTTCATTAAATACACATATAATATTACATGTTATTAATCCCTCAAAGGCTCATTGGCCTGTACAAAGAGGGACGACATATGAATTACATACTCAGAGATAAAAAACAAAAGAAAATTTAAAATGATCACTTACTCACATATGAAGGAGAAGAAAAGAAAATATAGATAAACTGGAAACTATAGAAAAAATTAGAATAAATAAACTAAATTTATTAATTATATTAAATAAACTCAAAAAAAAAAAAAAAAAAAAAAAAAAAAAAAAAATATTATTATTACTATAAGCGAATCCCTTCGTCGAAACAGAATTATGTGTATTGTCAGGTAAAACCAACATCATAATAGCTGTTACGATATTATTCATAACTCTTATCCAAAATATTAAAAAATCAAAACTTAAGCCATGTACAGCCCTTTTAGCTTGTATTTAAAACTATATAAATTCCAATTCAATCAACTCTGCTTATTTCTGAGGCTAGGTAGCAAAATTGAGGTTTATGGGTTAATTCAGTCATAAGGCTTATAATTACTGGACTGTAATAAAATGGTGCGAAAGCAATAAAATTTAACCCGTCTTCATGAATGCTACTCCTTAGTGAACTATACAAGTTTCAGCAATAAATATTGATAGTCATACCTGAGGTCTGGGAGTCATAGCGCAGAGAAGACCACCATAAAACAAAACTAAACATTCAGGGGACATCAACTCCACAAAAAAAAAAAAAAAAAAAAAAAAAAAAAAAAAAAAAAAAAAAAAAAAAAAAAATTATTCAGTTTGATTCTTAACTAAATGGTCCTTAAGAATCCTCTTGAAAGTGCCAAACGAGTGGCATTTCTGTACTGAAGAAGGCAGGGAGTTCCAAACCTGATGACAAGCGATGAGGGGATTGAAATCTGACCGCACAGTGGGAGTAGGAGGAATGCAGATATTATGTGACGAACGAAGGTTATATGGAGCTGAATCAGAAATAAACTGAGGAGTTTTTTGAAGAGATTTTGGAAGATTGCCATGAAGCTGATGAAAAACAAAAGAAGCACAAGAAAGAATGTAGATAGACTGTAGATTTAGAAGCGGTCTTGGTGAAGAACAGTTGGTGTCCATAACCAGACGCCGTGTTTTATCATACATGACAGAAAGCGACCGCAGTGTAGAAGGAAAAGTAGACATCCATACTATGGGGCAATAAGAGACATATGACTGGACAAGGCAGAAAAAAAGAAGCTTCAGAATAGATCCAGGAAAGGTGTGTTTGAGTTTTCGAATGACACCCAAACTCCGTGAGACCTTAACCCTAATCATGGCTATATGGTGTCTAAACGAAAGGTTCTGATCAAGCAGGATACCCAGAAACCGGACCAACCGATTCTTTGGTCTACACAAGGAGCCTTGTGACACCTGAAGCTGTGTCAGTTGAGGGAAAGCTACACCAATTCGAGAAAAAATAAGAAAATGTGACTTGGTAACATTCAAGGCCAAGCAATTCGCCTCAAACCATGAAACTACTCTCTCAAATATTGCCACCAGATTAGATCTGACATCATATTCCGTCCTCCCTAAAGTCCCAAAAGTGCTGTCGTCAGCAAAAGCAACGAGGCAATCTTCATTAGAAGTAGCATTGGGAAACAAAGGAACATCCGGATGACAAAGATTGCAGCATACTAGAGGACTGGTGTTCTTGACTGCTGAAATAAGATCATTGACATAAATCAGAAATAAAACGGGGCCAAGAACAGATCCCTGGGGACACCATATTCTACTTCAGAAGGGCTCTGGAAAAGCGGATCAATTGAAATAAGTCTACCAGAAAGATATGATTCAAACCAAGAGAAAACATTTGATCTTATACCAATATGCGATAATTTCCAAAGAAGAATCTGATGAGTCAAAGAATCAAAAGCTTTACGAACATCCAAAAATAAAGCTGCCGGGATAAGACCAAAATCTATTGCCGAATGAATGAAATTCAAGAGAGATGCACAAGCATGCTCTGTAGAGTGATTCGCTCGGAATCCAAACTGGAAATCATGGAAAAAATTTTTGACATCCAGAAAACTAAGAAGCCTGGATAGCATAGCCTTCTCAAAAATTTTGCTGAAAACAGATAGAAGAGAAATTGGCCTATAATTAGCAGGATCACTCCGGGACCCACCTTTATACAGTACTATAACCTTAGCTCGCTTGAGTGATTCAGGGAAAATTCCATTCACGAAAGACAGATTGACAAGCTTAGTCAATGGTGACAGAATAGCAGGAAGAACGGCACGGATAACCCTTGTAGGAATTCTGTCTGGCCCTGAAGACGATGAACCATTAAGTGCATTTACGATCCGAGCTACCTCGAACTCAGAAACAGGGTTCAAGACCATTGACTTTAAACATGGGGGTCCAAGATAGGCTCTGAAATCGCAACGAGGAGTTCTAGAGCTCACAGATGAAGCAGTCATTTTTCCTATATTAGCAAAATAAGACGTAAGCTCTAGCTGAACATTTTCTTCTCCTTGGACAATTTTACCGTCAACTATCAGCGTTGTTGGAACTGAAGGCGGAGGGGGAGTAGGTTTAAGTACAGAATTAATAATTTTCCATGTCTTCCCAACATCCTTTCCACATTCAGAAAATTTCCTGTGATAATACTGAGACTTGGCCTTCCGACACAGAGAATTAAATATATTCCTATAAGCCTTGAACCGCTGATGATGAGAAGCAGATGACGAAGCCTTGTATAGTTTCCACAGATAATTTTTCCTTTTCGAGCTTTTATGGAGACCTGGAGTCATCCACGGATTCAGCAGTACTCTCCTTTTCGAGGTTTGAGGCTTTGCATTCCGGTGGCAAACTTCTAGGATACCATCTTTTACTGAATCATAAAAGAAATCAAAAGAGCGGTTAAAATCAGATTCAGAATCCAAACTATCCCAAGGCTGATCAGTCAAACGAGATTTAAGTAGACTGATCTCACTGACACCAAAACGGAAAAATGGGAGATTAGATGGCGAAGCTTTACGCTGCGATCGATTAGCAGTCCTATATCGTGAAATAGCAGGGAAATGATCAGAAATATCACTAACCACCACCGAATTATCTAAGACATCTAGTGACGAAAAAATATTATCAATAAGTGATGCATGCATCTCAGTAACTCGGGTTGGTATACAAACTGAAGGTAGAGTTCCCGCAGAAAGCATCATTGACAAAAAATCTGCAGCCGAAGCAGAATTTTGATCCAGCAGGTTAAGGTTGAAATCCCCCATAAGGATTAGTTCGCAAGGATGCTTTTGGACTAAGTCCAAAACCTCTTCCAGAATTTTCATAAACGAAGGAATAGATCCACTAGGGGATCTGTAAACCAAACCGACAACTAAATCCTTACAACCTGACTTAATCTCAATAAAAATGGATTCAAAGATTCCTTCCTCATTTCTGCTCAAATCACTTCGGAAATTATATACAAGATGATCGGCAATATACAGGGCAAGGCCACCTTTCGCCATCTGTTTCCGGTTCATCCTCTCCATCCTAAATCTTTGGATATCTAAAAGCATATCCTTTTTTGAATCCAGGAAAGTTTCACATAAACCAATAACATCCGGAGTTCCCCCACTGACGATCCGTTTCAGCTCATCAAAAGAGGAACAAAGTCCCTGAATGTTTAGGTGAACCACAGAGAAAATACCATCTTGTTTAGAAGAGGCAGAACCACTTAATTGCGAAACATATTTACTTTCAATAACTGATTTAGGATCATTATAATTCCTATTTCTACTTCCAACTGAATTATTAATTATACTTTCTATATCTAAAGGATTATTTTGTAACTCAATAAAACGTTCCCCCAAAGAGTTAACATCACCCTGGTCACTAAAAGAATTAATCATTTTACTTACGGTGGATGGTAGATCCGCTCCGCGACCAAACTCACCAGACCAAAGGATAACGACATAAATAAATAAATAAAATCACAATAATCATACCAATAAGTAAGATACATATACATTTTATATTATTGAACAAATTAATAATAATAATTTCAGATAAATTTAGTAACTTTCTTAAATCATTAATCATACTACTCAGTTCCTGAAATAAAAAATAAATAACGCTAAAGCTCCACTGCATTAATGTACCCATGAGACCAATACAAGTAAAATTATTTTCAAGATAACAAAGGATTAAACTCCCAAACTGACGCAATGACTTGTGAGAACAGGCATGTAACAAAAAAGAATAATTATTGAAATCCATAAATTTCATAGAAGTTAATTGGAACGAAAGTAAATCATTAGACAGATACGCACAGAGAAAAAAAATAAGCAAAAGATAAATAAAATACGCTGAATATATGAATGGCAAGATACTAAACATATCTAAAAAAAAAAAAAAAAAAAAAAAAAAAAAAAAAAAAAAAAAAAAAAAAAAAAAAAAAAAAAAAACTTAATCTTAAACACAGTCGGCTAGAGTATGAATTTTTTTAGTGACACTTTCACCGTTAGGCCTTGCCAAAATTTGCCCACGATCAGTCCAAACATTTCTATGACCAAATCTGTCCTTAGCGGCATATAGGATCTCACGTCGCCTCTTTGTTAATGCTTCCGATAGGAAAATTCCACTTGAAGCTAACCTAGCTTTTGCTTTGAAGACTTTCTTCGCTATATCACTATTCACAAATTTAACTAAAACAGGAGGGACTTTGTCGTTTAGGGAGGCATCGGTTAAAGCAGGGGATATTTTGAATCTGTAGATATTCCTAATTTGGGCAACATTAATTTCAGTCAGGTTCATTTTGGTTATGAAAATTTGCAGGATTGTTGATTGGAGGTCAGATCCGGACTGTTGCTTAACACCATGCAAAATTAGCGAATCAAGCAGCACTTCTTGTTCAAATGAATCTAGTTTCATCTCAATTTTCTTGATTTTCTCTTCTTGATTTATAATTTGGTTGCGAAGAGTTTTCAGCGATTGTTCAATTTTTTCAAATTTGGGTTGATAATCAAGAGTAATCGCATCATATATTTGACAAATAATGTCGTGGGATGACTGGCGGAAGGAATCAGCATCCGAAAACCTTTCATTAACCTTCTTAGTTATATTTTGCAGTAACTCTCGCTTAGTTTTTTCCAGATCAAGTTCCGTAGAAGTGATTTTATCCATCAACGAAGCACATTCTCCTGTATTAGATTCCTTAATTGTTAATGCATTAAATGTCTTGGAAAGGGATTTATAAATATCGGGTGAATTTTTCAATTCCTCAAATGCAGCCTTTACACCTGCAGTCTGTTTTGTTGAAGTTCGGCTAACGCTTGGATTATATTCTGCCAAGTTGGCTTCAACAAGTCTGTATTCGTCATGTGTCCCATAGCAAAATACCAAATATGATGGCTTTCCTTTGCTATCCTTGGACACTTTTAGTATCTTTACTGGCCAATGAGGATAATTTTTGAAGTTAGCTAACGCGATATCAAACTCTTTAAATGCAGGCATTTCCTATTAAGGAGAGGACAAAAGTAAAAGCAACTTATCTTTATCTAAGTAAAGAACCTTAAGGAAAAATTTAGTTGGAAAAATGCTCCAAAGATGCAATAATATATATCCAAAATAATCTATAAAATCCACTAATATCAGTCTATTTCAATACCAATTAGTTTGGCACCAAAGGTGAACACAGATCAATTAGCTCGCAGTAGGTTTACTCAAGAAAAGTCAATGGCGCAATAAATTTCACCTGTGTCTTAATCCGTTTAGTTGAACAAACCAGTTCTTTATTGTTCAGAGACTATAAAATATCCGTTTTAAGCTAGGTGTTCACTGAATGAAAGCGAGTTTAATACTGAGAGTTTAATACTGAGTTGTCAGAGGATATGAGCTGGGGAATCCCAAAACATGAAAAAATGGTTTTCATTTTTTCTATAGTGATGGACGAAATTTGGCTTGGCAATTTTTCAACTTCAAAAAACCTGCTATAATAATCACTGATTATGAGGTAGCATGCTCTGTTCCACTCGAATATGTCAATACCGAAGTGTTGCCACAGGACTGATGGTATCTTGCTGCTTCTTAGCGGTTCCTTCTGGTTGTTGGCAGCAAACTTCAAACATATTTCATAATTCTGGACAAACCTCCCTATATCTGCAATCATCTTTGGCCAGTATACGACCATTCTTGCGCGCATTTTAGTTTTGTCTATTCCCAGGTGAGCATGGTGGAGTTGGTGTAGAATATTAGTTCTCAGTGTGGAGGTAGGATGATCTGCTGGCCTTTCAATAGCAGACCGTCGTGGACGCTCAGTTTGTGCTGGATATTCCAGAAGGCCAAAACTTCCATTGGGCAAGACTGACGTTTTGACGGCCAGCCATCACGTACAAGGGATGCGAGTGTTGCTAGTTGGGCATCTTGGGGTGTCTCATGCCGGATTTCCCCAAGTTTAGAGTCGCTCACTGGTAAGGATTTCATCACTGTATGAACATAAACTTCAATGTCATTCTGTAATTGAGTGTCCATGTCAGGTAAGTGAAGATGTGATAGTGCATCTGGTATTGGTATTTCTGCTCCCGGGGTGTATTGGACTTCTAAGTCGTAGGGCTGAATCTGTATCATAATTCACTGGAGCTGGGCAGGTGCATCATGGAGTGGGCGTGACAGGATAGTTCTAGTGGGCGATGGTCAGTTGTAACAAAGACTTTGAGACCATAAATGTAGTGGTGGAAGTGTTTGCATCCAATAACAATGGCATACAGCTCTTTCTCCATCTGTGAATAGTTCTGCTCTGTCTTGCTTAGTGCCTGTGAAGCAAAACCAAAGATTTTACCTTTCAAGGATAGTTCAGCTCCCAGCCCATGTATTGATGCATCTATCTTAAGGCCCAGTGTTTTGCAATCATGTTGAAAAAAAGATAAGCTGTCTGATATAGACCTTATTATTTCTTCCATTGATGATTTGTGGACAGCTTCCCACTTGAATTCTGTGGCTTTTGTCAGGTCTCTCAATGGCTTGTTCTTTGAAGATAGATCAGGTATGTATTTTGATAGAAAATTCAACATTCTGAGTAACGTCTGAGGCTCCTCTTTTGACTTGGGATTTGGCATATCCTTGATCGCTTTTATTTTTTCAGGATCAGGCTTTATTCCTTCTTTGCTGATGATATGTCCAAAGTATTTGACCTGATCTTTTTGCAAATTCACATTTGTCTTTGTTGAATCGAATTCCTGTTTCTTTAGCTCTGTTGAGACCTGCAGTAAGCCTTTTGTCATGCTCTTTACGGGATTTTCCGTATACTAAGATGTCATCCACAAGTATTCTGACGCCTTTAAGACCTTCAAATGCTTCTTCCATTTTCCTCTGGAATTCATCTTGGGCTGACACAAGGCCAAAACGATATCTCTTCCACCTGTAGCGTCCAAATATTGTGCTAAAAGTTGTTAGGCATGGAGATTGGAAAGAGAGTGGTAGTATCCAATAGCCTGACCAAGCGTCTAACTTACTGAAAATAACTGCTCCATCTATCTTGGCAACAGCATCCTTGAAGGTTGGGATAGGGTAGTGTGGGCATTTTATGGCCTTATTAAGGTCCACAGGGTCAAAACATAATCTGACAGTTCCATCCTTTTTCTCAACCATTACCATGACATTTACCCAATCTGTTGGTTCACTGACCTTTTCAATGATGTCAAGGGATTCCAACCTATCTAGTTCGTTTTTAAGCTTCTCTTTCATGGCTAGTGGTACTTTTCTAGCTGGGTGTACAGTTGGGGTTGCATTGTCCTTTAAATGTATTTTGCATTCTGTTTCAACTTTCCCTATGCCCTTAAACACGTTAACATTTTCAGCTTCTGGGGACTGTTCAATGTTCAGAACAAGCTTGATCAGGTTTGGTGCTTTGCTTGTTTTTAGGCCAATTATGGGTGTGGTATTTGATTTGACTATGTAGAATATGTGTGATTGTATAGGTCCATTTTTGTAGCTGCATGGACAGGCTGCATACCCCAAGGTAGGGTATGGCTGACCCACAGTAGCTGGTGAGTTGTTGAGTGGCTTTGGTTAGCTTTGGCTTTTCTGACAGTTTACTTAAGTATTGAGATGAGAGTATGTTGACCTGAGCACCAGTGTCAACCATAAATTTGATGTTCAGCTCTCTACTGACAGATATTTCTGCAAAAACTTCAGCACTGCTGGAGTCTTTTCCAATTGCATATAACAGTTTCTTCCTGATTTTGCAATTCACAAGTGAAACTAGGGCTCTCTGTTGCACCATTGCCAACAGCATTCACTGCCTTGCTTCTGCAGACTTTGGCAAAGTGGTGACTCTTTTTGCACTTTGAGCATGTTTTTCCTTTAGCAGGGCATATGTGTTGGAGAGAGTATGTGCCACCACAGAAGTAGCACTGCTTTCTTATGAGGCAGATAGTATTTGCCTTTTGAAATGGCATCCACTTCTTGCTTGATTTTTTTCTATTCAAATGTTTTGAGTTGCGCTTGGGTCAATTCACATGCATGACAAATTGTGACAGCTTGGGAAAGTGTGAGACTGTCACCAATTCCCAAGAGTTTCTCACGCAGTCTAGGATTTGTCACTCCACATACTATTTTGTCTCTCACCATCTCACTTTCATCAGTATATCCACATGGTTTGACTAGAATTTTTAGTTCTGTTATGTATTTCTCAACATTTTCAGTGTCTCTTTGGTCTTGCTTTTGGAAGATGTAGCGTGAGAACACTTGGTTTTTCTTAGGGGCTGCATACTCTCTGAACTTCTTCAAATACACCTTGAATTTGTCTTTATCTGCTTCTGTGAGCTTGAATGTACTTAATATCTCTCACCCTTGATTACCAACCCATATGAGAAGGTAGGCACATAGCACTTTCTCTGACTTTTCAACAAGGGGACCTTTGCACATCAGTGTTGCATGACTCTCAAACTTGGTCCATTCAGAAGCAAGATCATTGATGTTCCAGTTGATTGATGGTTGACTTATATCCATGACTTCTGACACCATGTAGAATTCTTTGATTCAATAGTTTAATTTAGACCCAATCACCTATAATAAAATGAGCAAAATAGGCACAAAATAAGCACAAGCATCAATATAAGCAAAAGCATACACAAGCAATATATAAGCAAGCACAAGCAAATATAATAGATAATGCTACAGTTCTCATCTAGTGCATTCAGCATTTTCACAAAGTGGGTTCTCAAGGAAAACACCAGGTTGAAACTTTGAACCTCCTGACACTAGATGAAAAACTAGAAACTAGACAAGAACAACCCATGTTCAAACCTGCTGAGCCTGAAAACATGGCTTTGAAAAGATTGGGATGGAGGAGGAGCTTGTGTAGCTGTGTATGATCCTTAGGGCAATATGGGACCATCAAGGAGGGAGGATGCATGTCAAAAAGTGACTTATATTTGGAAATAAAATAAGAGATCTAATGGGTAAGATAAGATATTTATTTCAAAAAAATTGCTATCACAAGCCCACAAAGGGCCGAATTCGGACTTTGGAGTCGACAATATAAATGGTTACACTAAAAATGCAAAGAACAACAAAAAATAAATGAAAACCATAATGAACAATCATTTAAAAGTCAATAATTAAAACTGTAAAAAGTCAATTAAAAAGATAAAAACTGGTCAAACTAAACTTAGAGCAAGACATAAATGCATTAAAAACTGGTCAAACTAAACTTAGAGTGAGACATAAATGCATTCAAATTAAAAGGGATACTAAGAAAATGTCAATAATTCAACTACAGTAAATCAATAAAAAAGTTAAAAACAATAAAAACTGGTAAAAAAAAGGGGGGGGCAAGCAAATGAGTGCAAGAACCTAGGCAGTACCATCAGCTAATAAACAAAAAATAGGGAGGGGGGAAAAAAACTACTGAGACATTTTATTTATTTTTTCTGTAATGAAGGGGATAAAAGTTCTTTCGTATCTGGAAGTAACGCAGCGAATGGCGGACAAAGCAGGGACGGTCTCAGAAACAGCTCGAGGCGGCCGTAATCTGGATGGGGAGTGACGTTTGGGGAAAATACTTGCTGTCCGAGGGTTTGTTATGGCATTTTTTTGCCAAACGGAGGCACAACAAAACCCTCCTTTGCTCCAGGGTTTTCAGACTTGCTTTTTTTAGGAGCAGAGAGTATGGCACCTTGCCTTCTTTGAAAATTATTCGCAAAGGCCCTTTTTTGAATTGATTCGATTTTTTCCGATTCTTCACGAGAGATACCAGGGTGCCAAACTGGACAAGCATATTCTAGATGCAGGGCGGACAAAAGACGTGTAAATTCGTAAGGAGTGGGAAGGGGGGACGCTGAATTTATTTAGGAGCTTAAGGAGGGTGATAGACACATTAGCTCTATGGATGATGTCTTTAACGTGGATATCCCACTTTAAATTTGAAGAAATTGTGATGCCAAGTTGTTTAAATGAGGACACAGAGATTTCAGGAGGGATAGGATTAAGAAAATAGGGCGAGGATTTGAGGAAACAAATGTGCATTATCATGGACTTAGAGGCGTTTACTGTCATGTCTAAGTCTAAGGCCTTGTCTCCAATTTCATTGAGGATACTCATAGGGTCACTTATTAAACTTCTGAAGCAAGTTTCAACAACCGTTAGGTCATCAACAAATTTCCATTGGTCAGGAAATTCCTTTGCAAGGCTGTTGATCATTACTGAAAAAAGGAGGGGACCTAGGAGAGTACCTTGGGGTATGCCGTTGTGAACAGGGAGAGGATTTGAATAATGGTTTTGGTATTTGACAACTTGCGATCTATTTGTTAAGAAGGAGGCAACTAATTTCACCAGTAAGTGATCAATATTGAACTCGTTGACAAGTTTCTCAATTAAAATATTGTGGTTAACAAGGTCAAATGCTTTCTGAAGGTCAATGGAAATTAAATTTAGCCAGGAATTAGGCTTTTCAAGGGTTTTCCCGATATGATCAATAAGAGAAACGAGGTAATGGGAAGTAGAGGTTGATTTTAGGTTCCCAAATTGTTTCAGATCAGTAAGAGGTAGGATTTTTTCATTTAGCCAATCTGCAAGTAATCCTTCATAAAGTTTCGAAAAAATAGGAGAAAGAGTTATAGGCTGAACGCCTTCAAAACCAGGCTTTCCGTTTTTCTTTTTCAAAGGGGTTATGAAACCCTGTTTCCAAATTGTAGGAATCTGCCCAGACTCGGTAATTTTGTTAAACAGGAAAGACAAGGGCTTAGACAAGAAATCACCAAAGGCACTAATAAGAGGAAAGGGGATATCCAAAGGACAAATACTTGTCTTTCTTAGTTTTTGAATTCTTCTTTCTATCTCAGACGGGGAAACAGTGGGTAAAGAAGGGGAAAGGGCTCCTGATGGTAATTGATCAGACAGTGGTGGAAGGCTCTGGACAATGGAAGCAAGGAATTTATGGAGATTATTGGCAGTAATATCAGGGGACTCGGGTAGATTGAAGTTAAGCTGTTCAAACCTCCTGCCACATAGCTTTTTAACCTCAGAATATCAGTTTTTTGGTTTATTAGTGAACAATACTTTGACCTTATTTTTGTAGTACAATTGTGCCAATTTGCAAATTTCTCTTTTAATTGATTTTCTTAGTTTATTGGCTTCATCTTGTTGACCATTTTTGAAAAGCTTCAATTTGGTTCTAATTAGTGTTTTTATAGTTTGGTTAATAAAGGGTTTATCACTGGAGCACTTTTTAAATTTTTTTTCAGGGAAACAAATTTGATATTTGTCAATTAGCTTTTTGTGGAACATAGCCATTTTCTCATCAAGATTTTTTAAATTACAAACATTGGACCAATCTTCAGTATTCTGCCACATACCAAAAGAAAGAAGACCGGAATTTTGAAGAGGGAAATAACTGCCATAAGTTATTGAGAAAGAATGCTTAAAATTTGAGGAGGGGGATAAAAGAATCAAAAGATGATAACTCCCACCTAATGGAGGCAAAGCTGAGGGAGGGTTGTAAAAATTATACATATTAGTTAAAATAAACATCAAGAGAGGTATTTCCCCGAGTTGTTGGTATTTTAACAATTTGCTTAACTTTAAGTGAGGAGCAAAAAGAATCCATTTTAAGGTCATTTGCATCACCAACTAAAAATAGACCAGCATTAGGGTATTTAGAAATAACAAAATCAGCACTTGTCTGCAATTGCTGGATGAATTTGCGTTTTGACTCGATATTTTGATTTGGGGAGTAATAGAAAACAGCTATTGCAATAATATTAAATGGACAAGGAAGAACTTTTGGTCTAATACTTAGCCAGAGGATTTCATCATACTCGGATAAACTAGGGACTCTAATAACCTTTGGGTAAAGGTTACTCTTAGTAAAGAACAAAACACCACCACATTTTTTTCCAAGTGGGTGGTCTAAAGGATGGAGTTTAATAAACTCCATATAATTTGTCAGGTGCAGAGACCCTGGGTCATGGGACTGTACTTCCGTAATAGCTATAATATTGATTAGATTTGATTCTGAAAGCACCTCAAGTTTGGTAAGCTTTTCAAAATTAAGACTTTCAGCATTAGTAACTAAAAGTTTAGGAAAAACAAACCGATTGGGGAATCTTGACAGGGATACTTGGTGTGTTTGAGAATTTCCCTGGTGGGGTTTCAATTTAATATTATGATGCTGCAGAGAAGTAGGGTAAGAGAAGGATTTACCTTGGGGATTTGGAGGTGGAAGGAAGGGCGAGGATACAGACAAAGCATGATGAGGAAGGTGTGACTTGTTTTCAGTTGTCAGGAAGTGCAAACAATTAGGATTTAATACAAGACAATTATTAAATGCAAACGGTCTCAGACCTGAGTCACACTGGTAGGGCGGGCATGCAGGGTAAAACGAATGGGTCAGAGTCGGGGTTTTGTGGATATAGGGTAAGAAGTAGTTGAATCGGGAGGTTTTTGGTAGGGAGGAAAGGGCGAGATAGGAAGGTAAGAAGGTGCTGGGAAATGGAAGTGGGGTGGAAACTTTCTGGGAGGAGGGAGGTTGGATTTGCTTTGGCAAATGATGGATGGAGGCCAGAACCAGTCAACAGCATCTTGGGCACATGGAGCAGGTAGGGTATGCAAGGGGGCTTGTGACTGGGAGGGATATGAGTAAGAGGGGATTGTGGGAGGGTTTTGGTGCAGTAATGTCTGTGATGATGATTTGACTGGTCGTGAGTAAAATTTTGGGTTGGAGGGGCATTTTGGGTCGAAGATGCCTGGGGCATGTTGCTTTGTAACAGATAGGGAGGTAGGTAATGAGGGGTAGTTAATGAGGGAGGAATGGGCCTAATTCACATAAATGACCTACAAATAGAGTAAACAAATGTATTTTATATGAATTATGAAAGTAGATAATTTTGGAGATAACATGGCCTTTCCATGGCAATAAATAAAAGTTCAAATAGGAATAACATCCTTTTAATAGACAGTTTTTCACAAACAGTGATAGAAATTCACAAAAGTACCAGGTATTTGTTTATTTAGAATTATGAGAGTATAAAAAAGCATCAAATGATATTTTCACTTTCATCCTAGGTAAATATGTGGCCCACTGCAAATTTACCATGAACTTTACCCCCCCCCCCCCACCCTCCTAATATGTAAATATATACCCTGAGTTGGAATATACCTTGAATTGTCAACACCAAAGTTTTGAATCACAAAATTCAGCACTATTTTTGTTGACAACATTTGAAAAACTGGAAACAGTAGGAAAATGGTTTATATTTGAGTTGTCCAATAAATGAGGTTTGAATTGTTAAAATAAGTGTTTTTGTAATGTATTACTCTTGAAAAACTTACTTATAAACTAGTGATATGTTTTTAACCCCTTTTTATTAACCTAACTAATGTTGATAACTTCTTTGTGTGGTTACAAAAATGAAGTACCTTTGGGGCCCCATTAAGGGCTCAAGGTGTAATTAGAAGTAAATTTTTCTTTGTTCCTATTATTGACTTATGAACAAAGTAAACATACCACTTGATGCCTTTTTTATGCTTTTTCAATATATAATAATAATTTTTGTCTGAAATGAATTTTACCCCCACCCTTATATATACAAATTCAGGGCATATATTATATACCCTGAATATACCTCAGGGTATACATTATATACCCACCCCACCCTCCTAATGTGCACATATATATATATATATATATATATATATATATATATATATATATAATATATATATATATATATATATATATATATATATATATATATATATATATATATATATATATATATATATATATATATATATGTATATACCCTAAGTTGGAATATACCTTGAATTGTCAACAGCAGTTTTGAATCACAAAATTCAGCACTATTTTTGTAATATATTACAAGAGTAATATATTACTCTTTAACAACTTACTTATAAACTAGTGATATGTTTTTAACCACTTTTCAATAACTTAACTAGTGTTGATAACAGTAAAAATTTAGAATTGTGGCCTCTGATAAGGAGACATGTTAAGAAAACAATTCTTACTTTAAAACATGTATAATGATCCTAGTTAATATATTATCTAATGGGAGAACCTTCATCATCAAGTCTTTCCTCTTGTTTCCTTCTTTTAAACTTAAAAGAAAAAAATTACAATATTTTCCATGCTGTGACTGTAATGTGTAAATCTCTTGAAATTGCTGCTATAAAAATTATTTATTATAGATAGTGTTCATCCTGGTCATTGTTAATTCCATTTTTTAAATGATAGATAAAGCAGTGGTGAAAATACAGAATATTGCTATAAATATATATAAATATGCTATAAATTTTGCCCCCATCCCCCTGACGTGCAAATATATACCTTGATTTGGATATATTTAGGGGTTGGGGTACAGTTCATTTGGTTATATTTAGGTTCAGAATCCAATTTTAGTTATGTATATGTATATTTGTATATTTATAGTAATATTTTATATGTTTGCCACTGCTTTATCTATCATTAAAAAACAGAATTAACAATAACTGGGATGAATGCTATCTATAATAAACAATTTTTAAAGCAACAATTTCAAAAGATTTATGCATTGCAACAAAGAGCATGGCAAAATTGTAATTTTTTTGTTCTAGTTGGAAAAAGAGAAAAAAATTGATGATAAAGGTTCTCCTATTGGATAATATGAGAACTAGGATCATTATACATATTTTAAAGTAAGAATTGTTTTCTTAACATGTCTCCTTATCAGGGGCCACAATTCGAAACTTATACAGTTGATAACTTCTTTGTGTGGTTACAAAAATGAAGCACCTTTGGGGTCCCTTTAAGGGCTCAAGGTGTAATTAGCAGTAAATTTTTCTTTGTTCCTATTATTGACTTATGAACAAAGTAAACATACCACTTGATGCCATTTTTATGCTCTTTCCATATACAATAATCATTTTTGTCAAAAATGAATTTTACACCCATCCTTAGATATACAAATGCAGGGTATGTATTTGCACATTAGAGAGGGGGGTGTTGGAAAGTTTAAGCTTACCTCTTATTTACATCAGAAATACAATTTACAAACACCCCACCCCTAATGTGCAAATATATACCCTGAATTGGTATATATTGGGTTGGGGGTAAAATTCATTTTTGACAAAAATGATTGTTATATTTGGAAAGAGCATAAAAAGGCATCAAGCAGAATGTTTACTATATTTGTGAGTCAATAACATGAACAACAAAAAATTTACCTAATTAGCACCAGAAGCAATTAGGATTGAATTATGAAAGAACATACAAAAGACATCAAATGATGTTTTCACTTTCATCCTAGATAAATTATAGTGCCACCTAGAAATTTACCAACCTTTTTTGCTGCACTGCTGGCTTGGAATCATTTAACATATTTCATATCTATATTATAGGCTAGGTTAAACTCACCCCAAAGAATAGTAATGGAAACTAACAAAACAAAGTTACCCTATTTGCACAGTAGGTAACTTACTAAGGTAATGTTAACTTACTTATAAGTTACTAATACTCTTTGAACTAGCCTACAATACCAAAATTTTTGCTGCAATTACTAAGTTATACTGAAGTGTCTCTATTGTCTGTTTTTCCTTTGTTTTCTTACACAACACATGTCCAGAATTTTAAATATTTGCCTTTAAACACATAAACAGGGTTGCCTAATTTTTGGTCCATAAATATGTCCCTTGATTATCCAAAATTATGTCATTTTTAGCCAAAATATGTCCATGTTTCGTCTTAAATGTGTCCAAAATATGTCCATCTTGAAATCTCAGTACCTAGAGGTTATTTTTCTTATCAATTGGGATATTGACCAAAAGACGCTTTGGAAACATCTTTCAAAGCGGCTAGTCAACATCAAATATATTGAAAACGAAAAAAAACATTTAATACAAGCACAAAACTCATAAAAACAAGTAAACACTAAAAATAATTTGTGGGAGCTTAAAATTAGTCTTCTAGTGAGAATTCATCTCGAAAATTATGTTCAGCATGAGAGTCATCCTTATTTCTTCCTTTGCTAGCTATTTGCCAATCGGAGTATTTCTTGCGCACTTCAAAATGTATAATCCAGGATTCCAGCAACGTTCCAGAACGCCAAATTAGTTGTTTGACATACATTAAACAACTAGTCGTTTGCATTAGAAGACCATTCCGTAATTTGGTTTTGATATTACCAAATAGCATAAACTGTCTTTCAGCAGATGCTGAAAAGTGTGGCAGGCCACATAATGTTAGCATCAAATCGCAAAGATCCTTGTATTTTTGTTTATCCTTGGCATCCTTACATTTTCTTAGGGCAGACCAGAAAACTGATGGATTTGCTTATTCAGAACGGAAATTAAAAGTTCTAGTGCCCTTTTTCAGTGACCAAAAAGAATGGAGAACAACTAAGCCCCCTCCCCAGCTCATATTTTTCCCAAAGTCACCAAATCATAATTTTTAGATAGCCATTTTATTCAGCATGTTCGAAAAATACAATAACTATGTCTTTGAGGATGACCCCCACAGTCTCCGGGGGACGGTCTGCAAGTTATGAACTATGTCCAATGTTTACATATAATATTGGTTATTGGGAGGTATACAGAAGTTTTCAAGGCAAATTCTTTCTGGTAGTTGGGGGGGGGGTCAGGTTTTACGTGGGAGGATCTTTCCATGGAGGAAGGGTCATTGCTATGAAGGGAGCGCCGGATTTCCCAGCATTATTTAAAAAAAACAATAAGAAATAAAATAAAAAAACAATTTTTTCAAGTAAAAGTAAGGAGCAACACCAAAACTTA